>OX457047.1:46417740-46526705 GCA_949752735.1 Lumbricus terrestris | reverse complement strand
CATGTTTTCATGTGTGTTGAGCTGCACATTGAAGCACTCCAATGTTTAGTTTCAAAAATACTCATTGCTCTTATGTAACACTAGTCCGATTTAATTTCAGAGCAGGCCTACTGAAACCTCACAAACTGAAAACTTTGTCAACATTTGCCTGCAATGTTGGCGCAGAAACTTAAATCAAGCATACATGTAGCCTACTTATTCTGTCCGTACTGCTGAATTCTGTGTATAGGGCCAGCCCCGTGGTGTGATGCTGAAAATACTTTTAAAAAGTATTTTGAGTAAGTCTTATAAGTATAAATACTTGAACACAAAAGTATTTAAAATACAGGTTAACAAAAAACGGTCGCTCAAACGGCACGCGCCTCTGTAGTAGCTTTTGCACAGACGTTCCCTCAACCTTAAAAATGGCTCTGCCAAGTAGGTAAAATAGATATATAGCAGGGCATTTGATTCACATAAAAATCAAATAGGCAACATTCAAGTGCAAATAACTATAGCCTACAATTAGGACTTCATTACACAAGTAGGCTATAAGTATATAATACTTGGCTTGGAAAAATATGTTAAATACTATGTACAAATACTGTGTGCCAAACTATACGACAAAATTAATATGGAAGTCATAATAACTTGCACCTAAAATTCTTAGCACAAAATATTGACTACCAACAGACATTTTATGCAGTTCAGCATGCGTTGTGTTCATGCCTAATGTGTCTCATGGAATCACATGTAATTAGCCCATTCCATCATCATCACTGTCATCACATTCCTCATCAACACTTGAAAGCTAGACACTCAGCAATATGGTGACTTCTTGCTTCTGGCTCATGTTCTGCTTTTCGGTGATGTAGTCCAGTCCACCTGAACCAAGTCGAGTCTGGGTCCAAAGATTTTCGAGCCCGAGTCACTGGAAATGGAGTCCAAGTCAGAGGTCAAAGTGCATTAACATCAAGATCCACAGAAACAATCAATTTAATGGCATAGAAAAAATATCCGTACTGAATTTTATGAAGAGATAAATGTCAATGTAATTTATCCAAATTGAAATTTAAAAACACAAAATTAGATAAAGTTTTGTTCAGTAATCTGGCACAATCAACCACAATGCGATGGATAAAAATCCTTCCACTGCTGAAAACAGGTTCATACCTTATTAAATCTGCCATGTTGAGACTTACTGTATCAATTGCCTCTCATCAGCAAAATCTCTACTTTAAAATAATTGTTCGAAATCTGTGGTACGGGAATGGCCTATCCCCTGTGATAACATTTTCTGCCCTTCCAATATGCCTACACCAGTACATGCCAATTAAGTGTAAAACGAGTCTGCCTCTATACTGTAATACGTCAAGTGTGTTGTCTCGGATCCATCAACCATTAATGGAGATGCAATCCCCCCCCAAATATCCCACACCCCTCCCCACTCCCACAACACGCCACCACTAACTCCGACATCCACCTGTACGCCACCCGTGAAATTTTGTTTTCGTGGAAAAAAATTAACCCCACAAAATCCCCCACCCTTCCATACCCCCCACACAACACGCCACCACTAATTCCGACCACCACCTGTACGCCATCCGTGAAATTTTGGTTTTCGGGAAATTTTTCTCCCCCCTCAAAAAAACACCGCCCCACCTTACCCTGGCCCCACCCCCACAACACGCCACCACTAACTCCGACATCCACCGGTACACCACCCGTTAAACTTTGTTTTTCGGGAAAAAATTTCAACCCCAAATTTCCCCCCCCAACACCCCACCACTAACTCCGACCTCAACCGCTACGCCACTCGTGAAATTTTGCTTTTCGAGGGCAAAATCCACCAAATTTTCTACACCCCCTTTCATACCCCCACAACACTCCACCACTAATTCCAACCTCCAACCGTGCGCCACCGATGAAATTTTTTCTGGGAAAAATTTCCCCTTAAAATTTCCCACACTCCCTAACCATTCCCACAACACGCCACCACTAAATACGACCTCCACCTGTACGCCACCCGTGAAATTCTGTTTTTCGGGAAAAAATTAACCCCCCAAATTCCCCCCTTCCCTTCCCCCACAACATGCCACCACTAACTCCGACATCCACCGGTACGCCACCCGTGAAATTTGGTTTTCGGCGAAAAAAATTAGCCCCACAAAATCCCCCCTTCCCTCCCCACACAACACGCCACTACTAACTCCGACCACCACCGCACCGGTACGCCACCCGTACCCGTGAAATTTTGTTTTTCTGGGAGAAAATTAACCCCCCAAATTCTCCCTACCCTCCCCCACAACACGCCACAACTAACTCCGACCACCACCGGTACGCCACCTGTGAAATTTTGGCTTTCGGGAAATTTCTCTCCCCCCCAAAAAAAACACCGCCCCACCCCACTCTGCATACTCACCCCTGAACACGCCACCACTAATTCCGACCTCCACCTGTACGCCACCCGTAAAATTTTGTTTTTCGGGAATTTTTTTTCCCCCCAAAAATTCCGCCTCCACCCTGCCCCCACCCCAAAACACGCCACCACTAACTCCGATCTCCACCGGTACGCCACAAGCGAAATTTTTTCTGTGGGGAAAAATTCCCTCCCCAAATTTCACCCACCACCCCCTCTTCCACCTACCCATGACACGCCACCACTAATTCCGACCTCCACTAGTACACCACACGTGAAATTTTCCTTCTCGGGAAATTTTTTACCCCAAAAATCCGCCCCTCCCAGCCTGGCCCCTAGCTGGGTTACCGTCGTTGCACGGGAAATTTAGCTCTGGCCAAAACCCCACCACACCCACAACACCACCCACACCACACTCCGACCTCCACCGCGCACCGCCACTCGAGAAATTTGGGTTTTCGAGATAATTTCCTCGTCCCAGCCCCCCTCCACCCCGCCATTCTCTCATCCCACCGCCTCCCCTCACCCTCACACCCACCCCCACTCCTCCTCCAACCTCCCACCCTCGACCTCCACCGGTACGCGACCCGTGAAATCCGGATTGGCAAAAGGCTGAATGGGACCCGAAAGAAAAGTACTGTCATAAGCTTGAAAGGGCAAAGGCCAAGAGGAAAAATTAGTGTTTTGCCCCTCCCTACTCTGCCCCCCCCCCCCGTGGTGGCAGAGATTCGCTAACCCCTCCACTACGCGTCCTGGCGTCCAATGCCGAGACGGACACAGTAGTGAAGGTTTGGAGTGAAAATCTAAAGAAATGTGGAAATGCATTCCGGTCAAACAGACACACCGAATCTTCTCTTTATTTATATAGATAACTAGGTGAATTACCCGGCGTTGCCCGGGAAATTTCCATATGTGGTCCACAGCCACGCTGACCCCGCTCCCACTTAGCCTTTCTCACACCCCTTCTTCCATCGGTCCCAACCCGGTCCCAGCCTGGGGTGCCTGGCGTTGTCGGTGAAATGTAGATTTTTCGCCCCAACCCAGTTCCCAATGCAACCGTCCCTGCGGGGCGGGTTCGTCACCCTCCGTTGTGGCCAGCATTTGCCGGTGGATTTTGGTTCTTTTGCCTAAACCCGTACGCCCTAAATACCGGTAATGTCCAGATGGCCTGTATACGTACGACGACACGGTATTATATTAATTACCGGTTTCCATTGTCATTGTCTTGCGATCAACCGTTCATAATTATTATCAGTGTTTTTAGTATAATTTAGCGAAAGCACGCGCTATAAAATCGGCCGCCTAAAGCGAAGTAAAGAAGTGATGTCGTCATAAATCTATGGGATCTTTGAAAGCGATCCGGCGACCAATCGTAAATAGGCCTACTGCATCATATTAGCTTTCGTCGGATTATTAAAAGTTAAATTTTCAAATTCGGCAAAGGTAGCCTAAGATTTTGGGATCGCGAACCCCTAAGTTTGTTAAGGGGTCCTAAAAAGTATTTTTGTAAATATTGGGAAAAATCGGTCGGATGGATAAGAAGAAAATTGTCCACAAACAATGGAAAAGTTTCGCCTTTATAGTTTTAGATTATGTATAGCTATTATAGGCCCAGAACGGTAGCCTACATATGGCAGCAGCAGCAGCAGCAGCAGCACATGTCTGCCTTCTTCTCAGACCTGTCTTGGTCTAGGCCTAACATTTTTTGGACGAACCCGCGTCGGGCCAGTCGTTTACATTTACTTCGATCCGTATTTGCGTCTCGATAGCAAACTAAGCGCTGTCCACGTCTAAAGGCTCCATTAACTAGTAACGTGCGGCACACAGAAAGCCTTCAAGAAAAAAGCAAGACACGCGCACATGACAGACAAGACGGTCTTCCCTTGTGAGCTTCCGCACACGTGCGTGATGCCTTTCCAAGAAGGCGGGAAATACTCGTGCCGCTGTGGAAGTAGTGAGCTTCAACACCCTCCTAGCAAGTCGACTAAACCCGTCGTCGTTCACAAACCAGTTCCTTCCGGATTTGTGCTTTTTTGCGTTTTGCGTTAATTCTAAATAATAATGATTATATCGCATTGTTTGCAGCGTTCTAACTGCTGCTGCTGCTGATGCATGCATGGCAACCGTTGGCCGCGTGTCTGCCGTAGCCGTAGCTGCTCCACTTAATCTGTCCGTCACGCTTTAACGATGGCTAACTTTTGTCCGTGCATTTGTAATGATATTATATGCGTTGGCTCTACAGTTTCTCTAAAGCGTGATTCTCGTGAAGTAGGCTGCGTAACTTCTTACGCTGCTTCCTAATAAATAACATGGGACGGACGTGGATATAACATTATTTCGAATGAACTGACAACATTGCTGTGCACGTGCAGTGTGCACGTCTACCGTTTCCTTCTTACTCCATGCACTTTTCCCCACTTCGTTCGTTCGTTCGTTCGTTCGTTCGTTCGTTCGTTTGTTCATTCATTCGGAAATTTATATAGCGTCTCTTAAAGAAAAACTTCTCAGAGGCGCTGCCGACTTCAGTCAAACCAACCCTGTCCATTACGAATCAGTCGAATGTTTATATAACCAGGTGTCCACGAAAAATCCTTCATCCGTTCATGCATGGTTTCCTAGCAGGCTAGCAGCCTTAGCACACAGGCCACTAATGCTGCATTTGCCCAACTTCAGGCAATGTGCACGAACATTCGACTGGCTCAGTTTCACATGAACCATTTCATTAGGTCTGAACTATTTCATGAGGCTGGAACTATTTTATTAGGCCTGAACTGGCCCATTTCGTCCCGACCTAGTTCAAGTAGCCTAGAACACGGGACCAGTCTGACCTAAATTTCTTAGGTAGGCCTAAAGATCACCTGAGTCACTACTGCATTTAAAGTATTTAATCTAGTCCCTCTAATCTGGTAAGTGCAGAATTCAGGTATCGGGGGTTAGGGGGGAGGGAAGAGAGACAATCGATCCCGTAGCGTCGAGAGTGGGAGGGAGTATGGGAGGGTGATGTGCACCCTCCCATCGGAAACTTTTTGAATTTGCACATTGCAGTGGTATCATTTTTAGCAGTCATCTTAGCAAAATAGCTGTACTTTTCAGTGTTTATAAGAGTGGTCTAAGACTTCAATAAATACACTATGCAGTACTAAACTTAAGATAATAATTTCTTTCTGTATTTTTCACATTGTAATGGTAAGGTTGCCTTTTTAAGATCTCATTTTATCAAAATTACCTAATTATTTCAGCACTTGCAATAAGAGTATTTTAAGATTTCAGTGTATGTAGTAATTGTGTTGTTTTGCTATGTGCTCAAGGAACAAAACATTTTGAAATTTGACAATTTTAAATTGTTAAGATAGCACTGGAGAGAAACCATTCAGCTGTGCAAAAATGGTATTTGGACTGACCTTTAGAATTACGACTCGAAGCAGAGCTCATGAATAAGTTCGTGCCCTGTGTTCGGCTTTCGAGTGGCGCTAAAGAAGTTTGGAGATTACGATAACGAATCCATTCAGCACTTTCACATCGTGACCTGTTATGCATCTGACAATCTACATCTTCATCTCTCAAGAGAGGCTTTAAAACAAAACATATGAGCCAACGCACAATAAAGGACATGAACCAGTGGAACTTGTTTAATTAAAAACCAATCATCTAAAGAAAAAACTGATACAATGTTGAACAAATATAGATAGCATTGAAACATATACCACTTTGAATTATAACAGAAAAATATATGCAATAAAAATTATAAAATAATAATCACGGCAATAATAATAAATCGCGACAAAAAAGAGCGTGAAATCTGACTTTTTGCAAAAATACAGAATTTTACCTGACAGGCAAAAAAATACAGGACATTAAAGGAAATACTTTCAAATAAATACAGGACCGCTACGAGGACTACTGCATGTCAAAAAAGAGCATGAAATTCGACTTTTGCAAAGATACAGGAAATACAGGACACTTTTGCAAAAATACAGGATTTTACAGGACAAGCGAAAAAAGACGGTACAACGCAGGACCGCTACGACCACTGGACACGTTAAGAACTGTTCCCCTCCGCCCAGAACGTGTGCGGCCTGTCCAACAGCAAGGCTGTGCAAGCAGGCCTAGGCCTATACTGCCGTCGTAAGCAAGAACCACGTATATGCAAAAACCTAGTTCTGAGATAAACTCAAAAGACTAAATTCTTTTCTGCCAAGTAGAAAAAGTATCCCTACTCTTTTACGCTCTAAGGCCTAAGCTGATAAATGTAAAGAAATCAACCATTTTAATTTTAAATATTTTTGCTCGTAAATACGGAAAATGTCAGTTAGTGTGTTCTTGCCTAGCATTACAGACCGGCGATTGTAACCCATAAATGGCAAAAACAACGTGCATCTGCATAAAGTCGTACTTTATTGTGGAATAGTATATTACTTTAAGAGAGTCGAAACCAGTTTGTGCAGCCGTAAGACCAGTTTGTGCAGCTGTGAAACCAGTTTGTACAGCTGTCGGGCACTATTCTAAAGACACGACACCAGTCTGAACGAACAACTGTGAAACCAGTCTGTACAGCCACCGGTTATTATATTAAAAGAAAAGAAACAGGTTTATGTAGCTGTGAAACCAGCTTGTTCAGTGACCAGACATTTTTTACGATTCGAAACCAGTTTCTACACATCTGTGAAACCAATTTGTACAGCTATCGGCATTATTTCAAACGATACGAAACCACTTTGTACATCTATCAGACAGAATATAAAAAGCTTTGAAAGAAACCAGCTTGCACAGCAGTTAAACCAGTTTTGCAACTATTACCATAGACATAATTTTAAAAGACCAAACCAGTTTGTGCAAATGTAAAAGCAGCTTGCACAGCTATAAGGCATCATTTTGAAAGATATGAAATCACTTTGTACAGCTTTGAAACCATTTTGGCTCAGCTACGAAACCAGTTCATGAAGCTCTTGGGCATTATTTTACAAGATACAAAACCAGTTGTAGGCCTACAGCTGCGAAACGAGTTCGTACAGCCGTCAGCACAGCATTTTAAAAGATATGAAACCAGTTTGCACAACCATTTTGTAAAGCAGCGAAACCAGTTTTTACAGCTATTAGGCATTTTTTTTAAAAGACGCGAAACCAGACATAATCATAAAAGATTCAATTTTTTACAGCCGTGAAAACAGTTCGCATAGCTATCAGACGTTTTGTTAAAAGACACGAAACCAGTTTGCACATCTCTGAAACAAGTTTGTACAACTGTAAAACCATATTGTCTGTGAAACCACATTGTCTAGCTATATATCAGATATTATTTAAAACGATATAAAGCCGGTTTGCACGACTATAATACATTATTTTCAAAGGCATGAAGCCAGTTCGTGCAGCCGTGAAACCAGTATTTTAAAGCTAGTAGACAGAACTTTCAATGACGCGAAACCAGTTTGCACAGCTGTGAAAACAGTGTGTACAGCTACCAGACATCATTTTAAAAGAAATGAAACCAGCTTGTGCATATACGAAAGCAGTTTGTACAGCTGTGAAACTAGTTTGTTAAGCTGAGCCAGTGTGTGCAGCTCTCAGTAGGTTGATTAAAAAAATATCGAATTTTTTGGTGCTCTCAATTTTTCATGTTCCTTTTGGTAATAAAATATGCCCCCCCCAAAATTTGAATGAAATCGGATAATATTTAGTTCTGCCTCATCGACATTGAAATTATTTAATTTATTGCGATTTGTCAAAAAATCGCATTTGAGTAAATAACCAATTTTTCTACAAAATTCATGATCTAGTCCAATAAAAACGATGCAAAACTACCTAAGAAGCTATTATCCATTGTTTAAAATGCCAATTATAATCTTAGCTGATTAAGAGGAATTAAAAGTTTAATTGATTTAATTCGAATTTGATTTTGACGCTTCGTCAATGTGGAGTCGAAGGTTGATGCCAGTGAAATCTTTCCGAATTGTAACGACAATTTAAAGAGCTTTAACAATCTTATTAGCATCTTAATTTTGGATATTCTTACCATTTACCAACATCTTCCAGAGTAAATGACGTATAGATCTGACCGCAGTGTGGAAACGTTTTACGAAAAGAGACCAAATGGTGCCAATTCCTACCAATGTGAAAAGGTCCCATAAGTTTACCTTGAGTGACGGTCAAATGCTTTTGAACCAGATTTGCAATTTGGAAATTACTTTGGATGCAGATAAAATTTTGTTTTCTCTTGTATCAATTGCAGATCACTAGACGAAGCAAAAGTGCATCACATGCATTGGGACATGACGTTGTGATCTACGCATCGACATAAAGTTTAAAAAAAGCTATATTTTAAACAACCAGTGACTTCATTTTGTGTTGATCTGATTTAAGTTCAGCCGTACAGTCTGTGCATGGTTGAGTGCACTCGGCACTCACAAATATGCCCCAGGTAATGGAAATGTTCAAGAAAGATTAGACCAGGGGTCTCAAACTCAAGTCAGCACGTGGGCCGCATTTGAAATTTTTAATGACTCGCGGGCCGCAACATAGAAATATTATCGTGCACGTGAAACTATATAATTAGTTATGTGTCAATGTGTCATTGCAGCATACAATACTGCAATGATGATAGAATCCTGTAAGATTCACATAATATTATATTTTAAGCGTAACTATAATGGTAGCCTACTGCAAACATAATTGAAAAACCATTCTATCCAAATTATCGAAAAATGCGTGGGCGATATAACTGAAGAAATAATGCTGTAATCAAAATTTTAAATGACTCTAATTTTTTAAGTATCCTAAGCAATGTTCAGAGTAATTCAACTCGGATTTAGCTAGGCCAAGAGACTCTGAGTGTTCTTAAGTGTTCTAAATGTTCTAAGTCCTCTAAACCAAAGTCACCAAAATTATAGTAATAAACACAGGGCCTACCGGGTACCTGAAAACCAAGCAAAATTAATGGAAGTCAATTTGCAAAAATAAACACACGCGGAAGTGACATTTTTCGACTTCTCATCATCTGGGAGATACAATACTTACTGATATATTTCATTTTACGACACCGGTATAAAACTTCGCTGTAGCATACTTCTGCTTCGGGTTGCATCGCACTGAAGGTCCACTAAATCCATCTATATAATATTCTTATAATATTTGTTGTTGTGGACTCAATGTACACAGCAAAAGGAGTAGAAAGCAGTTTAAACCTAGGTCCAAATCCTAAAAGAACTGCAAAAATCTTTTAAACTGATTTCTAATTTAAAAAATCAAAAACCAGGAGGCTGTTCGCGGGCCGCATTAATCGGGTTCGCGGGCCGCATGCGGCCCGCGGGCCGCGTGTTTGAGACCCCTGGATTAGACTGAGCTCAAACAATTCTTTTTAATCTATCAACAGAGTTGCCTTACACGCAAAGCCAACTCCAATATTCGACGAACGCTGAAATCGAATGCAGCTGAACGAAAGTGGAAAGTTGGATGGTTCACTTTATCTTTCCAATTAGCCTCCTGCTGCTAAAATGTAATCTGCCCTTCTGCTAGTGACATTTTATTGACCCAGTGCAGATGCACGATTTGGTGGAATTACATTCAAATAACAGAACTTCTCTCGTTTTATCTTAATCTCATAGTCAGATGTTAACGGAATTTGTTTTTTTTCGCAAAATGCTTTTACACAAAATTTCATAACTGTTCATTCAAGAATGCTACTCATCTTCCTAATCACTATGATCTGATTCACTTTCAAAACTTCATGTAGACAATTGCCGGTGACTTAGATAATTATTCCAATGCTTCTTGTGTTTTTCCATTTTTTACGCCGTAGGCCTATACATGTACGTGTTTCCTTCATTTATCTTAATTTCTTTTCTTCTTTTTGGCCAAATTGTTATCTAGTCCAACTGCACCATTGCATAATTTGTTCCTGATTGCTGATCCACAATTTATCAATTTATCATTTTGAATAGGTTTGCAATAATTTGCTTTGCGTAAATTATAATGATAAATTAAATTTTTTGGTTGTTTACACACTTAACAATTTTCTTTATGCTCAATTTATAAATTCTTTTAATTTCTATATTATAAAAAAGTTGTTAAGGAATTTTAAATGCTTTACACACAAATAAAATTTAGTGAAATTAATCTTTGAAAACTTTTAGCTCCTTGAGGCAAAACTAAATAGAAACCAATTTCCACCAAATTTCACAGTTTTGCTCCACGAACTAAAAGGAACACAAAAAGTACAGAGCATCTGTTAATTTCTAACTTTAATTTTTTCCTACAGAACTTACTCGAATAACCCTTTGCTCTAAGGCATTATTTCAAGGATATGAAACCAGTTTAAAAGCTGTGAAACCAGTTTGTACAGTTGTCAAACATTCTTTCAGTCGATACGAAACCAGTTTGTACAGCGGTGAAACCAGTTTTACAGCCGTTTGACATAAATTTAAAAGACCAAACCAGTTTGTACAGCTGTAAAAACAGTTTGCAAAGCCATAAGGCTGCATTTTGAAAGATACGAAACCAGTCCGTACAGCTGCCAAATCAGTTTGTACGGTTATCAATCAAGCATTATTTTAAAAGATACGACACTCGCTGTGCAGCTGCGAAACGAGTTCGTACAGGTCCCTCCCAGATAACATCTTAAAGGATACGAAACAAGTTTGCATGACGCTAAAACCAGTCTGCAAAGCAGTAAAACCAGTTTGTACAGCTATAAGGAATTATTTTGAAGGATGCGAAACCAATTTGTGCAGCCGTGAAACCAGTTTATATAACAATCAGTCAGTAAACCATGCAGTTTCACAAGGTTTTCAAGGAACAAAACATATGAACTTTGACAGTTTGAAATGTGAAATATAGCACCGGAGAAAAGCCAATTATCTGTGCAAAAAAGTATTTGTGCTAGTATCAACAGTAAATTCTACTCATTGTAGCATGATGGCAATAAACATATAACGGCTTGAAGTACTTTTTATTTCCAAGGGGTGTCCCGTGAATAGCTAGCTAGCTAGCTAGCTAGCTAGCTAGCTAGCTAGGCACCAGCTACCAAGCTAGC
Organism: Lumbricus terrestris; assembly: GCA_949752735.1. NCBI lineage: Eukaryota > Metazoa > Annelida > Clitellata > Crassiclitellata > Lumbricidae > Lumbricus > Lumbricus terrestris. The sequence goes on along the minus strand of OX457047.1, from coordinate 46,515,282 downwards.
GCTAGCAAAACGCACCGTAAGAGGCACTTTACAAATTCTCGTATACAATACAACTGTGTCCGGACACTTCAGAGGCGTACAAATCGGACCCGGACATGGGTCCGATTTGCATATAAATATCTGGCACTACTAAGAGACACTTGCGGCGATCGAACTTTTATTCATCATTTTGTAAAAAATAATTTATACGGTACCAAACAGATGTTGTCTGATCTTCTAAAATTGAAAACAGGAAAATGAAATTAGTAGTTAAATGCAGTAAATTGTCAACTTGCAGGCATATCATTTAGATCAATGAAATTGTCATACCTACATAGGCACACAGTTTTTGTGCATGCCAGTCAGGTACCAGATTATTATTAGTTTTGACAGCAATATATCTTGAGTGATGGAGATGGGTAGGCTAGGAAAGTCTGATCTAAAAGTGGAAGTCCCATCCATCGCGAATTTTGGCGGCTAAGAATTGTCCGGTCCGAATTGTCCGGGAGCCCAATACTGTAATACAACACATTACCGTAGCGAACAATAACATTACAATCACATTTAATAATGGTAAACGATATAACGATATATTACGACAGTTCACACAGTACAATGATGTAAAACGCAATTAAAAAATAGTGTCATGTGTCAAATTTGTCTGTGTCAATTTCGTTTCTCTTGCGCAAAAAATAGGACCGGTGCAAATGTAGACAGTAAATTACAGTCATTCTAAAAATTATAATAGAATCACTATATTAAAATAGCAGACAATAAAATCATCACCAAACAATAGCTAAAAGCCTTTCTCATTCCAATTTTCTCTGGTGTGTCATGCTGATAGCACCTCTGAATAGCCAGCACTGTAAGAGGTGCTTTACAAATTCTCCTATAAAATACACTAGCAAATAATATTATTACAATATATTACAACAGTGAGTGAGTGAGTGAGTGAGTGAGTGAGTGAGTGAGTGAGTGAGTGAGTGAGTGAGTGAGTCAGTCAGTGCAAGACAATAACGTAAACAACTGGCAAATATTCTGTCAGTTTTTTCTGTGTATGGAGATGCGTCCAGTAAACACTGCCTGATCGCACGAAGTCTGCGGGACAATTGTCACTCACTCTTTGCAAGTACGTGGAACTTGGCGTTACATCTGAACGACCGCTTACACTACGACTTCACGGACTGCCAGTTCTCGCTAGACTACCTACAAGCTGCAAGCTTTCATTGAACAGATATACCAGAATATTTCTTTACGTTTGAAAGCACACACACAACAGAACACTTGCTTAACGTGCAACTTTTTCGAATGCCGGCCCCCATCAAACTATAGACCTCACAGACCGTACAGGTCTTCAGAGAAATGTGCTGTTCCCCCTGCTGCTAAGCAACTGCCTGCCCGTGTCGTGCAGCGCCGAGACAGACGATGCACTTCGTCTAAGGAGCGGCGGCGGCAAAAACGATAGTTTAAGACTCATTGGAAACCCTAATTTAGGCACAGACCCTGTCCAGAAACAGAGATAAAGCAAAACAGTAAGTAAGTATGTACACCAAAATACTGAAAAACATCTGCATCGATAAATCAAACCGACGCAGGTTCTTTCTAAAAGTCGATTTCTACACAGAATTATAAGAAACTTCGAAAATGCCCCAAAAATACAGACGCAGGGCTGCGTCAAGGGTAGCGTGCTTCCCCTCCAGTGGCCCTCTGTACCACAGCTCCATCACACACACACACACACACACACACACACACACACACACACACACACACACACACACACACACACACACACACACACACACACATTTACAACTGCGGGCCCCAAACACTTCCGACCAAGCGCTGCAGCACGCCGGCACACACATGCACACACACACGAGCATGGGCCCGAATACACTGAATAGATCAAAAAAATAAAGACAGAACAGTTTTCATCATCGGCACAGGAGACAAAAACCTCATTCCAAAAGATTCAATTTCTGCCTACGACCGCAGACGGTGTCGTCACGTGTCTGTCAAGACCAAGGCGCCTTTGGTCTTGAGCAGACCGTGGCACACGGGAAACGAAAGAATCTCTTCAGTTCTGTGCGGCATTCTACGTCAAAAGAAAAAGATCGTGCAAAGGAAATGCACTCGTCGTCACCGCCGCCTGCGGAGGAGTTTCCGGATTTACGATCCGCAGTCCGTTCAGCGTCGCAGCAGAACCTCCGCACCGATCCTTTGGCTCTTGTCGATGCAAGCGTACGTACGCGTGGCACACGTTTCCGCAGATCAGATCGGAACCGTCGTTTCGTGTGTTTCACGTTCGAGCTTCACGTTCATCGAAGAACCGAACGACATCGTGCACGGCAGCAACTGTCGAAACGTTCCACGCGTCCATCCTCGGCCACCGGTGTCGCACGTTTCTGTCCGTATCAGCGTCGTCATCTGTCCTGCAATTACAAACAGTAATTTCACATTTAAATCTGAGTGGATGCTTGCACGTTAAAAAGCGCTGGCAATCTTTTATAGCATTGAGTACCAGTGGGGGGGTCATTTTTGACCCCAATAGTTTTTTTTGAATACTTTCAATGGTATCCTTTGAAATAATTCATAATTATAATTCATAAATCCTTTCTAGAGTATTACATGAAGAAGATATGTGTTAGATAATAATCTATATACATATTTATCTTTGTTACATACAAAATTCAATCACCACAGTTACGAAGCCCAACAGAAAGGAACTTCCGACTCATTTTGTTACCACAAAAGGTCGCGAAGCCCTCACTTCCATTTTTGGCTTCCATGACGATGCAGCACTGGTGACGTACTGTCCAAAGAAAGGAAAAGTTGTAGTCCTGCTCAGCAGCATGCACAGTCAGGTAGCGATAAACAGCAATATTCCATCAAAGAAGCCAATCATTATTATGGACTACAATTCATCGTACAATGTACAATTATTAGTACAATGTCGTCTTCAACCCTGTCGAAGAAACGTGCACGATGTTCCATTTGTCCAAGGGAAAAGGATGAAAAGACCAACATAATCTGTGCAGCCTGTACATGCAATGTGTGCAAGGAACATGCCCAGTATACATGCATGAACTGTAAACTGTAACTGCAATGACCGGATATTTTCAATGTTAGTTTTGGACATTGAACAGTCGAACACTTTGAACATTAAAACATACCTATAACTATAAAAAATTTAATTCATTTCAACAGCCTAAACATGTTCCAACTGCTTTACTACTATTTGATTTTTGGCAATTAATAAAAATGCAAAAAACCAGGAATTTATTGAAGAAATTGTGTTGGGGTCATTTTTGACCCCACTGGTACTCAGTGTATCAAAAAATTCTGGTAATCTGAGGGTTAATGTGCACACTATGCGTTACGGACTCCACGTTGAGAACTCTACAGTCATGGATAGTAAACAAACAAAAACTCTTTAACATGCATGAAAGCATCTAGTTTACAGTAACTACTTTCATCATTTCAATCGCTTGCTCTTCAGTTTCAATGCTCGTATCAATTTGCAGATGTAATTGCTCTTCAGTTTCAATGCTCGTATCAATTTGCAGATCCAATTGCTCTTCAGTTTCAATGCTCTTCTCAATTTGCAGATGTAATTGCTCTTCAATTCCAATGCTCGTATCAATTTGCAGATCCAATTGCTCTTCAACTTCAATGCTCTTCTCAATTTGCAGATCCAATTGCTCTTCAACTTAAATGCTCTTCTCAATTTGCAGATCCAATTGCTCTTCAGTTTCAATGCTCGTCTCAATTTGCAGATCCAATTGCTCTTCAACTTCAATGCTCTTCTCAATTTGCAGATCCAATTGCTCTTCAGTTTCAATGCTCGTCTCAATTTGCAGATCCAATTGCTCTTCAGTTTCAATGCTCGTCTCAATTTGCAGATCCAATTGCTCTTCAGTTTCGATGCTCGTCTCAATTTGCAGATGTAATTGCTCTTCAGTTTCAATGCTCTTCTCAATTTGCAGATCCAATTGCTCTTCAGTTTCAATGCTCTTCTCAATTTGCAGATGTAATTGCTCTTCAGTTTCAATGCTCGTATCAATTTGCAGATCCAATTGCTCTTGATCCAACTGCTCTTCAGTTTCAATGCTCTTCTCAATTTGCAGATCCAATTGCTCTTCAGTTTCAATGCTCTTCTCAATTTGCAGATGTAATTGCTCTTCAGTTTCAATGCTCGTATCAATTTGCAGATCCAATTGCTCTTGATCCAACTGCTCTTCAGTTTCAATGCTCTTCTCAATTTTCAGATCCAATTGCTCTTCAGTTTCAATGCACTTCTCAACTTTTGGATATAATTCATTTCTACGATTTTGGAATTTCGTTTTGCTTTTGTCAGTGCATAACAGTCACTGTCACTGCTGTCCTCCAGCCATTTCGATTTCCTTTTGAAAAGCCTAGGACGTGCACCGTCCACCATCGTTACAAGTTAAACAGATTAAACTGAAAGAAATACAGGGTCATGCGGCTTCAAAAACATTAAAAACAGTCGCGTTACTGTCGGTTTAATTAACAACCATGCAAACCAATTGCTTGCATTAATTATTGCCACCGAACTTTGCTGGAAATGTGGCCTACAGTAACAGTAAAGTTAAACTGTAGTGTGATGCCACCAGGCCTATATATCAAATCCATTTTGTCTTACGGCATCATCGCCCACAAGATAGGTTTTTAAAAAACTGAATCTTACTAATTTCTGTACTGCGAAGGTACTGTTTGGTACAATACCTGTATAACAAGACGTAACTCCTGCAGTCAAATTTTTACGAAGAAAGTGAATTGAATAAATTTGCTAGTACGGCAGCACAAAACGCTGAAATTTTTTGTGTTTCCGTACTGAAAAGAAAAAAACCTTGATACAAAAATAATGCAAAAAATAACAAATAGACTGGATATACGACACTATGATCCAGCCAAGCGATCCGCATTACATTGTTGTACATCCTGCGTCCAATCAACGATCAGCTTTCTCAGGACATACGATACGAACACTTAAGAGTCTTTCCAAATTTACATTGCCGTACCTTCGCAACGACAACTTAATCCTGAAATTCTGAGTACACTTTTCTTCTGCAGTTACAACAACAACGTGCATGCTGTAAGGAGATGCGATGAAATACTCCTGTATACAGGACATACAACAGGTAGTCTTCGTTGAATATCTTTAAAACGAGCTGTCGCATCGCTTAGTTATTGAAACTGAAGGAAGGAAGGAAGGAAGGAAGGAAGAAACTAATTATGTCAGCCTCTACAGATCAAGTCTAAACTCATTTCTGAAAAAAATGGACATACGCGAAGATAATTCTGAGGCGACGATCTCACAGTGTTGTTGCATGCATACCGTTTCAAGAGTTTCCTCAGTGCTTAAAATCTCAGAATCTGTGTTGATGATGAGCTTCAACCAACCACCTGCATAGTAGACTATCGTTGATATTCATTCTTTACTACCGTATCTACGTAGTCTGTTACTAGCTTCATCGCTTTTTCCATTCACGAACAAAGGGGGCGGCTTGCTGGAAATTGTCAACAGCTTTCCACTGTGCTGGTAGTAGCCTAAGCTGAGCCAATCACTTTCATAATCGAGTATGTTGAACAATAAGCACTGCCTTTTTGGTAATCAAAGAAATCAGTTTTGAGGATGCATTCAACTGCGGGACTAGCCTGCCGAAACGGGGCTTCCAGTGGTTGTGTTCGTTTCACTGTCAGAAGTTGGCGAGCGATTTGTGGGTTTTCGTATTCCTTAACCAAGTTCACGAAGATCAATGCGAACGGCACAATTTCTTCTGCAGAATGTCATGAATGTCTAAGGACAGTAACCGCAGCTCCTGCGACATATGGATCAGTCGTGCTGAGATCAGTCCAAAACTGCGGACCATCTAAAGGTGCATCCGCAGCAGACACCGCAAAGAGAGAAGCATTGACAAAAAAAGTACCGAACGTGCAAACACGACTCTACAATTACCGTAGAGATACAGAACATTGGTCTTGACGTTCTTCCTTGGTTGTTCGACAGCCCCAAACGTATTTAATTGCTTTTCACAGCTTCTGCAATCGTTGCAGTAACGCGAACATCTGGATCGTTTTTGACAGATAGACGAACAGACGCAGAAATCTCCATTTATGGAAATACCGTCGCCTGGCAATAGGACAATTGGTCCCAAACATGCCATATAACCCTAACACTAGCCCAAATATGGAATTGCATCCAGTAAATTTGGATACTTGCACATTCTAGTATTTTAAACATGCTGGCATAGGATCAGAGGTTGGAGTGTAAAAGGCTGAGATAGGACAGTACAAACTTGGTGTATGGTGCCGTTCTCTCGTGACCAGCTTTCTGCCTTTTGACGTCAAAAGCTGATATAATTAGCAACGCAGGGGCTGCAATGTACGATAATTAGACAAGCACATTTCCTACGATTTCGATATGGATCACAGCATATCACAGCTTTCAACACAGATCATTGGTTTCTCTGCAGCATTTTGATGTCAAAATAAAGACAAAATATCGAGAAAAGTTCATAAGATTTGAGGCTCTTGATTAATCGCGAATAACGCGATCGTACGCGTCAATGCGATCCAATTAAAGCTGAATCAATGGCAGAAAGGATCGTCTTGAACGAAATGCCACGTAAATAAACTTACAGCAAGCATGCCTTGGCTGATCTCGGCTCCTTCGATCCTCGTCTGGCGATCGAGATTTGTTGCGTCCGAAGCTCTTTCACTTCCAGCAAGGTCGACCTTGAAGAAAACAATCGCAACGAAATAATACGACTCCCTCGTCCAACAAGCTTACCTACATTCTAACGTCTATATACACCAGATCAGTGTCTTCAAGTTATTTTAGCTGTTCATTATTTAACCCATTTACCGGGCGCCGCTATGAGAAAGAGCCACCGTATCAAGCTGCAGCTGATAGTATATAATCAATATGATGCCAATAGACTTCTGAGAGTGCAATTTTATTTAAATTTATTGTAGTGACCTAGTTTCAGGACGTTGCGTTTTCGCAACAACGGCAGGAAAGGTGAACTTTATCTATGCCTATAAAGGTGAATGTGACTATGTATGTATATGTGCTTTCCAGATTGTACGTCCACAGTTTCGCAGTTATTGACCCGAAATCTTGCACCTGAACAAAGGGCCGCAAGAGTCATCAAGTGGGGAGACTGGCTTTTACCCCCTCACTGTAGGGGTGGGTGTTGGCGGCCGGAAAATAGCACAAATATCGCTGTTTCCACATCTTCGCCATAGTCTCACATACATGTATAATCTTAACCTGACAGCTAGACCGAGTGCCCCACGGTGACCTCGCACCAATAATTATTAGGACACACCCCGCCCACCAAGGGTTGGGGTGGGCGCTGTGTTTCTGGGCGAACAAAAACTTCTACCTCGAAATTTCATGGGTAGTGCCGGTTACTTCAGAGGAGAAGTATAAACTTTATGGGGCGCCCCTGTTTTCGAGGAGAGGATGGAGACTCCGTGGGTGGGAGCGAAGTAGGTGGCGACTGGTGAAGTGGGGTGTGGTGGGGTGGTGGTGTGGTGGGTGGTGGTTGGTGTTAGTAGTCACAAATCTAAATGTACTGAATAACACTATTGACAGCAGAGTGGTGGAAGCATGTTAGGACATAGGCAGGCGTGTATGGTAGGGGTAGGGCTGGATTGGTACGAAATGGGGTGGGGTGGGGGTGGGAGAGCCTGGAACTATATGGGGTTGAGAGGGCGGGGTAGTGAGTAGAGGGTAGTGACGAGGGCGGGGAAAGTCGAAGCTTTCCCAGTTGCGTCAACGCCGGATACTCCAGAGAGGTAGGGGCTGTCTGGAGGCTGGGTGTGACACTCCGCCCCGTAGTTGGCTCTGGTGGGGCTGGTCAAGGACTGGAGGTAAATCCGAAATTTCGTGGGCAACGCCGACCCCAGGTAGTTTTTTGTGTAAGCAATCGAAAGTTCATTATAAGTTTATATGAATTACTATATGTATTGTACGTGCCATAAGGCGTGTAACGTATTCCGCCGAAGTTGCGAAAACGCAACATTGAAATTTCGCAGATTACGGTTTCAGCATACATTGAGATAAACATTTAATAAACAAATGACGTTAATTCTTCACATTGGTATTCCAATCAGACAGCTTCGCTTCTCAAAAATATTACCGTGTAATGAGAGAAAAAGATTATTCAACAAAACCCCTAAGCAGACGCCAAAAATACCAAATTTTGAGAAATTCCAAAAAATATAAGATGACAATAAATGATATTATATTTAGTAACATCATACTTAAAGTAGTAAACACCCATTAAGTATTAAAAAATGAATTTGTGCAGTTTTCTCACGCTGTTAATTTTTTAACAATTTTTAAGTAGTATGTTGCGTTTTCGCAACGTCGGCGGTAAATGGGTTAATGAAATCATCTGTGTTGTCATAATTTTTTACTCTTACTCTATCGTTAACCTTCTTTCATTATCATAATTCTCATCGTTAATATTTATTTACTAATCAATTTCATCACTGTTTCATTCATTCATTCATTCATTCATTCATTCATTCATTCATTCATTCATTCATTCATTCATTCATAAATTGAAAGAGCATCTCCTCAAACAGACAAAGTACCAAAAGACATAGATGCTCACATGGAAATACCACATGGATAGGTTTGTTTTTCACCTTACCACATGGAAACACGACATGGTTAGGTTTGTTTTTCACCACCATACCACATTTCTAGGTTTGTTTTTCACTTACCACATGCAAATACCACATGTCTAGGCTTGTTTTTCACCATACCACAAGTCTAGGCCTGTTTTTCACCCTAGCACATGGAAATAACACATGGCTAGGCTTTTACAAACTTTTTCCGCATGGAAATACCACATTGCTAGACCTTTTTGCATTACCAGATGAAAATACCACATGTATGTCTAGGTTTGTTTTTCACCTTACCACATGGAAATACCTCATGGCTAGGTTTGTTTGTTTGTTTGTTTGTCTTTTACCTTTCTCCGCAGGTAAAATACCACACGACTGCATTTGGTTTGTAACCTTACCTTCCAACTTCGCCGTCCTGTGCATATCGAACGTCAGTCTGGAGCAGAGCGTGCGAACGTGACGAGCGAGTATTCACTCCGGTGCTACGACGACTTCGAAACGAATTCCCAGAACTGATCACCTAATTAAATGAATTAACAACATATCTAATTTAGTTAATTAATAACATAGCCAATTTAATTAATTAATAAGAGCTAATTAATTAAGTAATTAGTAGCACATCTAATTAAATTGAGTAATAACACAACAAATTAATTAATTAATAACACATGTATACAATAACACATATCATGCAGTTAATTAATAACACATCGAATTACCAATAAGTGAACTAAAAACATATACATATGATTAAATAGATTAATAACAATGTGGGCAAAACAAGTTAATACATCATCATTTTCGACAGAAGATCTGATTTAACCGAAACAAAATAAAAAGACAACATTTTCTGTTGTTGTTGTTGTTGTTGTTGTTGTTGTTTTTGCTTTTGTTGTTCTTGTTCTTGCCTTGCTATCTACCTTGATAAGTGAGTTGACGTATGGAACTGGATTTCCCACGAGACCAGCGACACACACTTTCTGCTTTCCATTCTCACGAACGTGAAGTCTGACACATAATTCAAAACACATTTTAAAACATGTTAAAACAAACAAAATCTATGCATGCAGAAAAAATTCAACATTTCAATCGGAAGCATTTGGTTAAAACATTTGCAATACACAATGTTACACATGAAACGATTGAAATCGCAAATAAATTGTGCAAGTTTACCAAAGTGAAGAGCCACTAGCCACATTTTACAATAAATCATCTTGGCAAATTTAAACACTAAAAAAGCCTCCTGTCTACGACACATTTATACAGTGCCTATGGATACATTCAGCGGCGCCCGCAGGATTTTTTTCTTGTACGCACAGAAATTTTCGATGGAGGGGAACAGAGAAAAAAATTTCGTCAAAGTCGCCGAAAAAACGATGACCTTTCTTTTTAAAGTCAGCAGCCTAAATTTCCCCCCAAAAATACCTTTTCCATCCGCCGAAAAAACTCACGACCTCTTTTTTTTTAGTCATCGCGCTGTACGCACTTGCGTACGTGCGTACACCTGCGGGCGCCGTTGGATACATTTATGCAATGCTCACATTTTAAAGGCATCTCAAAATCTGTGCACCGTCTTCAGGCAGTAAAATACAAAAGATGACTTTTGGCAAGTGCAAACAGGAGATTGTTATTATTAGCTAAATTTAGGACTGAGGCGCGTTTAGTCACATACAGATATATATATACATATCCAAGCACGATAAATGGTAATTATAATTTTTAATCGTTGAGCAGCCCAACTTAAAACTGATCCACAGCTTCTTACCGATGGATGATCATGTCACTTGGACTACCTACAGACTTCAAGTACGCTAAGTGACAGCCTGATTTTCAGACGGTCGAACATGACCGACGTCCGATGTCTCACCACGACGACTTCACTGAAGAAAACCACAGAGCCCTGAAAAGACACATTTCCAACCTTACCCACAATATTAATAAGTACTGTGAACACTGAATAGCAGTGTGGCATTAGCTACAAACTATTTTACTTTCTTTCCGGTAAACTACCGTCTTAACTGAATTTATTAACTAATCGCCAGTGCTGCGTGGGATTCTGCGACGATGGCATACAAGCTGGATTGATGAGAGTAATTATTTATAAATAGAATTCCGATTGACGAAAATAATTTTAACTTGAATAAAAGTGGTATTTTGGTTAAACCGTAGTTTAGGTTGCTAAACTATTTTCATTTTCGATATCCCGTAGTTTAGGTTGCTAAATTAAGAAGCACCCCAATAATGAATATAGTGTGCCATAGAACGCGTCATTCCAATTTCTGAACATTCGCAACCGGAAGTAGCGATATAAACTTAACACGAGAAGAAAAATGACAGTATAGAAATAGAAGCTGTATTGACGAAACAACGCAAGAGAAATGGAAGCTGGATGAAGGTTCTTTTACTACAGGTGAAATAGAAGCTGGATTGCCGAAAAATGCTAGAGAAATGGAAGGTGGATAAAGGCATTTTATATTTGAAATAGAAGCAGGATTGACGAAAAACGCTTCAGAAATAGAAGCTGTATAAAGGCATTTAATAGCTTAAAATGGAAGCTGGATTGACGAAAAATGCAAGAGAAATGGAAGCTGGACAGAGGCATTTTATATCTGAAAAGGAAGCTGTATAAAGATTTTTTATATTTGAAATGGAAGCTGATGATTGAACCTGGCGATCCATAAATTATTTGTATATACATTTAGCAATGGCCAAATAATTTAGCAACCTAAACTACGGTTTAACCGGTATTTGTGAAACATTATCTTTGAAATTGTATCTGGTTTAATGAAAAAGTAATTGCTATTTAACGAGAGGTTGTATTGGTATTGAATCACTTCGTGCCCTTCGGTCTGCTGCAAAGGGGAAAACTGCTTGTTCTACGGGCTCGTTTAGCTATCAGACAGCGCCGAGCCTTCTCGGTTGTGGGGCCGTCAATCTGGAATGACCTCCCTCCTAACCTCAGAGTAGAAGAGTCGGATCGATGAGAAATAATTATGCTGCGCCAGTCGAAAAATGCAGCATAATTTACTCCGCTAAAATGATAGGTGAAAGTGCATTTTAGCGTATTTTATTATTTAGTGTATGTATCTACATATTTCGTTGACGGAAAAAAGAAGTTACAAACAGACAAAATTGAGTGATATTGAAAGCTGTATCGGTGAAAACGTCTTGGTGAAATAGAAGCTGAATTGATGAGAAAACACTTGAGAAATGAAAGGTGGATTAAGGTATCCAATGGCTGACAAAGCAGCTGGATGGACAAAAATAACACACGAGAAATGGAAGCGGAACTGATGAAAAGATTGCTTTCGGTACTTGTTTTTTTATACGACCACCAATACACATATAACTAACGTTGCAGCGTTGTTATCTTTCATAAATCCAACTTCTAGTTTGCCGAGAATTCTTTTAATCGATACAGCTTCTGCTTAGGCAAGAATTTGTTTGATAAATCTCGTTTCTATTTCGTGAGTAAATATTTTTCATCGAATTTATAAATTTTTGGTGGTCGTATAAAAAACAAGAACAGATTGCTTGAGAAATAGAAGTTGGATTGATGAAAATTATTTCCCTTAAATAGAAGCGGTTTGCTTAAAAGATACTTAATTAAACGAGAGCTTGGCTGATGACAAATAATTGTTATTTAAATAGAATCAGGATCGATGAAAAAAATTGTTGCTGCAGCAGAAGCTGTATTGACGAAAGTGATACATGCCAAGGTAGAAGTCGGATTGATGAAAATACCTGCGAAAGTTCGAAAACGCACCCAAACAATAACATACGCTATTTATTTTTAGCTAAGCGGTTTCGAATAAAATACGCTAAAATGCACTTTAACCAAATGATAGGCTATATTACCATTGTTTCGTGTCATGTTGAGTTGTGTCTGCCATAGAAATGAAATGCATGGATGGATGGATGGATCCGATTTGACCAGGGTCTATGACAACATAGGCCGTTACCCTGGACAGAAATTTGCTTCAAACGAAACCGAACTTTACGTTACAATATCTTTGACCGTGTTTGCTTGCAAACGTCGATTCACGCAATCTTTTCTACTCTTGCTACCAAAGATTTTCACAGGAATGTTTAATACAGTTTCTTACTAGACACCATGATGCCATGTTTATGGCCATCCCGAGGACGACGATCACGATTGGTTCAAGAGTGCGCACGAAGTAAGTGAGTAAGTAAGTAAGTAAGTAAGTAAGTAAGTAAGTAAGTAAGTATGTATGTATGTACTTTATTGAACCGCCTGCAAACGCACTGTCGGAACAATGTAAATGTAAAATGTAATCGGATTTTTAAATAGCGGCTGTCTTATGGCCTAGACCCTGAGGGTGAGGTCCTTCACTACCGCTCGCTCGCCCGTTTGAATGTGATGATGATGATGATGATGATTATGATGATGGTGGTGCTCTGCCAGAAGGCATGTTCATTGGCATACGCCCCTGGGGATGAGATGAGTGAGGTGGTTTCCCGTTGCCTTCCCAACAGACAATGATGGGTAAGCAACTTGCCCAAGGTCGCTCCGCAGCAGCTTGCGCCTCTGCGTCCCACACGTGCTAGCCCGAGATATCTAAATCTCTAAATGTCAACTCCCAGCCCGGGGCTTGAACCGCAGTCCGTTGCAACCGACAGACGAATGCAGCTCCCGCTTACCTGTTTAGCTAACTAGGCCAGTTTGAATGTACGACACGCCATTTAGGTCCCCGTGCATGGATGGACAGTGCTAGCCTGATATTTTGAATCTCTGAAATAGCCTAGCCACCTTCCGGAATCGAACCGCGGCCTGCACGCTCTTTTCCACAGACGCGCGGCCGCCAGCTCTATTACAGACTGATGTAGCTAACGTGGGCTAACAATGGACAAGAACAGAATAATTATAGCGTGTACAATCCGAAAAATTTAAATATGCGATTCAATAAACATAGTATATTATACAACCACATAATAGACATGTTACGAACTTTAGGGCCTTGTAGAGGAGAGAAAGGCTAGACAGGGAATAAGACTAGTATTGTCACTTGAATAGCACCCGTGTTATACAACTAAATTGGTCAATGACAGATATATTTTCCTGCTCTCCAATGTCATAGACCCGCATTAGAGGTGATGATCTGAAGAGGAATGTAATGGGGAGTGTATCATCATAACTCATCAAAACTCCACCTCTCGCTATCTCCCCACAGGTCTTTCACTCAACACTGAAAACATTGCTCTTTCACAAATCCTATACTTATTCCTCCTCTTCTCATCCAATCCCTCGTCATTTCAATTCTAAACATCACCCACGTACCTTAGTCGTCCATCTATCTGCCTGCCTGACTCTCCGGACTTGACCCGCTGCCTATCGATTTTGTTTTGATTGAGCGCCTGTGAATAAGCTGGTTCCCGCGACTTGGCTTTTGTGGGCGCTGTAGAAGTCTCGAGATTACGATTACGATTACGATCATAAGACAGCTGTGAAGTAAATATACAATTATACATATATATACATATATATATATATATATATATATATATATAATATTATAACATAATATGTCGCATGGTCTGTCAGAGTGGTAATAGACAAGAAACTAGATCGGTTTAGATCGACCGCCTGGTGTATAGCCTAATATTATATGTATGAGCCTAGGGTAACTGATCCTGATCCTTTGGTAACTCGACCCGGACCACCACGGACTATACTCTCACCGACAACCCTTCTAACGCAACGCAGCGCTCGTGAATGAGCTGGTGCCCTGCGCTTGGCTTTCGAGTGGCGCTTTAGAAATTTCGAGTTTACGATTACGATTACGAAGCTTACTGAGCATCTTCAGATGTTAAAGGCGACACTCTGAATACGATGGCGTTTACTATACAGCATATTGGCTAAAATTATGTGTAACAGTAAATGGTCTATGACATTATTATATTCGTTTAATGGTAACAAAAACTGATAGACACACCGCTATCAGGTACAACAAGCAGTTTATCAAATACAATATAATACCTATAGAATGTCTTTAGCCTTGACTGGTTGGATTTGTCTTTGGATGAGAGCACAATTTAAATGACATAAATTACAAAAAGAATAATTCTATGCTTATATTGGCTACTATAGGTTAATGAGATTAGACTTTTTAACATCATTAATGAGCATATGGTGCCTTCCTATACAAAACCAGAGAGATGTAATGTCTGTCATCTTTGTTTGGCAATACAAAGTTGTGAGGGCGTTGCCCTAATTGGTAGGGACGATCAGCAACCGATGGAAAAAGTGGTCGAAGAATATGGAAGTCGTTTCTGGAAACGGCAGCTAGAAGACGAACATCATCAAGAAATTTAAATAATAATTAATTTAAATTATAATTATGTGGCTAAAAGATGAGCCTTCCTCGTGCAGTTTGATTTCTCAAAACGGATAATAGGCCTATGTGACTTTGTGATGGAGATGAGCAAAGCCAATACACATCTGGTCTGCAAAAAGAGCGCGCGTTCTGCTGTATCAATCTGAAGATGTAGGCTGGCCTACATGCAGGTAGGCCTATGCGCTGCAGGCAATCAATTATTATATGCATTTCATGCTATTTGTCTGTCTCAATAATCTCATTACCGTCCATTATTTGTTGTCTATCTTGAGCATCAGCCAACCTCTTTTTTGCATCCAAAGTTCCTATGCAGAATGCAGGTCTTGTCTTATGGTTGATGATTATGATGATGATGATGATGATGATGATGATGATGATGATGATGATGATGATGATGCATGTTGGTGGCGGTGAAGTGAAATTCGATTGTCTCGAGAACTATTAGAAAGCTCTCTCTGCTGTTTTTCACAGAAGCTGCAGCAGCTGTTAAAAGAATGCGCTAGCCAGCTCTGTTAATTCTGTTGTCTTTTCTTCCATTGTCTCATTGTACATGTATGTAGGCCTACCTCATGCATGTTTACTCACTTTACTGTGACTATATAAATTACTCTAATGATAAATTTGGTGATGCCGTTACTTAAGCTTTCTTTTGGATCTTTAAATATCCGCTACAATACTCTTAATTTTGATTCAAGTTTGACTTAGGCCTACAAACCCGCTTGTGTAGGTCTACGCTGAATTCTGCCGCTGTTAAATTTCGTTGAAACCAAGTTTAGTTCTCAAATTGCGCATAAAAATGTCAACTTTACATAGATCAAAGTCTGACCCCACAGTCTTTTTTCGACAATTCTCTCACTGGACTCGGATACCCTAGTCATTCCAGGTATAGGTGACGGGGAGCTGAGTAGGCTAATCTAGTTCGCCGACGAAGCAGTCACTTTGTAGCGACATCTTCCAATTTCGTGTCACATCTGAATCGTTTCCCATTATTACAAATAATAATGATGTAACTTCTTCCGCAAGAAACGGGTGTCACATTGATACCACAACAGAAAACAAAGCGTGTTCCCGCAAGCACGATGCTCGTAGACCCCACATGGCTACGTGTTCCATGCTTATCACAATGATTTCTAAGCTTATAGGAAGATGAGAAATAAATAGACTGATTTAATTGCTCAATAGTCTAGTTCTGCTTAATATTTCCTTCATATTTCTGTTTTGCATTCATACATGCATGCATGCATGCATACATACATACATGATACATACATACATACATACATACATACATACATACATACATACATACATACATACGTACGTACGTACGTACGTACGTACGTACGTACGTACGTACGTACGTACGTACGTACATACATACACACATACATACATACATACATACTTACGTACGTACGTACGTACGTACGTACGTACGTACGTACGTACGTACGTATGTAGGTACGTACGTACATACATACATACATACATACATACATACATACATACATACATACATACATACATACATACATACATACATACATACATACATACATTCATTCAGTCAATTGTTCTAATATCAAACTTCTGATTGTTCGCAAAGCTATGATATATTATAATCAATTCAATTTTCCTTCCTTCCTTCCTTCCTTCCTTCCTTCCTTCCTTCCTTCTTCCTTCCTTCCTTCCTTCCTTCCTTCCTTCCTTCCTTCCTTCCTTCCTTCCTTCCTTCCTTCCTTCCTTCCTTCCTTCCTTCCTTCCTTCCTTCCTTCCTTCCTTCCTTCCTTCCTTCCTTCCTTCCTTCCTTCCTTCTTTCCTTCCTTCCTTCTTTCCTGTCTGCCTGCCTGCCTGTCTGCCTGTCTGTCTGTCTGCCTGCCTATATGTTTCGAAAACGAGGGAGGCATAATATTGAACTAAACGGACCAAGTGATGACCTCTGTGTGGAAAGGAACGATTGTTATTTGCAAGTGCACATGGTTTCTTATTCAGCTGCATGCTGAGCCCCAGGTCATCTCAGGCCTTCACACTTGGCCAAAGTTGATCTCTTTCAATACCCTACCCTACCCCGTTGGCTCCGGCCTTGGCTTACGTGTGACCGCAGCTTCATTCCCAGACTCCTATTACTAGTGCAGCAAAGTAGAGGGGTTGAGGGTTGAGGGTGCGTGAGTGGTAGTGGACTGCCCATCAAAAGCGCTTTATTGGATAGTCAATTGAATATTAATCTCTTTGACAGTGATGCCACACGTGGTTTTTCCCCACTAGATCTGGGTTTTTAGCGTGCGTGTGGGTTTATGGGTTTCTTTGGGCTGAATCTTGGTTTAGTTTGTTGTCTGCCCATTTTGTATTTACAATGCATGAATATTTCATTGTGTTAAAGTTAAATTAAATGTAAATTGGTTGTGCTGCATCATTTTCGATCAAATAATTTTGGTTTGAAACTCCACAATTAGGATCTCACATTGCCAATTCACGAAACATTTTTGACATGGTGACGCAGAAGACTAGCTCTGCGTAGAAGTAGGCTAAACTGCTTTGACATCTCGTTATAGGTCAGATCACTTTCCCTTGTTGAGCCCTATAGACATATCTAGGATGTGTAGCCTATAGGTCAGGTCAATTCTATAGTAAGTGGTCTTGTTGTTACATAGTAGGCCTAATAATGTTCTTGGTTTAAAAAATTTGTCCGGAAACTTCGGACAAGACAACTTTAAAACTTCCTAGACTTAAGCCACGCGTGCTCTTGTAGGCACGACAGACCCGCTGCTCATGCGCACATGCCACATCGATTCTGCTTATTATCGATATGGATGCCGAGTATCCGAAAACTTTGACAATTATTGACAATTTTTCCAAGTTAAAAGTTGCAATCATATTTGAATCGACTCATTTGGCGAACATTTTGTTAACCCTCGTGCGGACAAGCAAAAATGCAACAAGTGGTCTAAAATCGCTTATATCAATAATCTGGGTTTTTCTGAGTTTTTTTCAGAAGGAAATCTGGGTTTATTTCTGAGACTTAAGTGGCAACACTGCCCGGTGGTGCTTTCTCCATCTTTCGAAATCGAACTTCGTCCGACGCAGAACGTATTTTGCATGTCGCAAACCGCCGATCGTTCCGTTTTCGCTGAAAACTCGTCTTACGTGCGTTCACTGACACCGGTTATAGCCTACCAAGTGCATGCACGACGTTGCACGTGCTTCGAAGACACATCAGTTCTACGAAGAATCGAATCGCCATTTCGTTAGAGAAGTAAGTTGGCCTACGGGTTGGTGTCTTTCCTTTTGTCTATTTGTGCGTCTGTCATAAGTCCTTTGCCTATGACTTTTCACTCATGCATGCATGCATGCATGCATGCATATAATATTATGTTGCAATGCATGCATGCATGATTGCTTAAATGGAAGTTGATTATTGATTAAACTCATTCTTTGCAAAGGCCAACATACGCATTTATGGATTTCATTGCTTAGATAAATAAACGCTTGATTGTCTAAACTAGTCCTTGCTTCAATGAATAAATTTTTATAGACGCTGAATCCGCGTGAAATTCTTTGCCTAAACGTAGGTAGGCTAAGTGACATTGACAGAGGAAATCATTGCATAAATGGAACTTGGACAAATGAGAAGTTGCTTGGTTAAAGACAAGCTGTAGGGCAGTGTAGGCTATTGATGACAATGATGATTCTTGCTAAGAGAGAAGCACTGTGATTGATGAAACTTTATTTCACGTAGGTTCGTGACAAGCACATTGGTCGACTGCTCACCTATAAATTCGTTAAATGCATTTATATAGCGCCTCTTAAACAATCTAGCAGCGCGAAATACGGGTTGGAAACTCTCCGACCAACAGTTGACATTTTGCTGGCACTGGTCTGTTAGACTTAACCCATTTTGGACCATCGTTCGTTTTACGGACATCTTTTTTGAAAATCTCACATTGGGTGACACCATCACTTAATCTCCGGTAAAGGTGCTTTTATGTCAGTAGGAAGACTGATTTGTCGGATGGAATGCAAAAAATTATAGTTTTTCAAGTTTTGAATTGATTTTAACTTATGCCAAAAACTGCAAAACTACGTATGTTCGCAGTCCTTTGTTTGCAAAGTTGTTATTTTGGTCTGATGTGTGATATCGCAAAAGTTGATGTGCATTTAAAAAGTGCACATATTTTGCACAAAGCACATGTGATTTGCATAATTTTACTGTAAAAAACGGAGTTGTAAAAAATTCATATCTGGGTCATGTTCGTTTTACGAACATTGGTCCAATAGGCTACTGACGCGTCAAGTATAGTCAACGTTTATTTACATACGCCTGTATTAGCTACAAGTCATGTATCAACCAACTCACAATTGTGTGTGTATGTATGTATGTATGTATGTATGTATGTATGTATGTATGTATGTATGTATGTATGTATGTATGTATGTATGTATGTATGCATGTATGTAATGTATGTGTGTATGTATGCAACTGTGAATGTATACATATAAACCAACTCGCAATTGTGTATTATGGTATGCATGTATACATGTGTATATGTATGTACGTATGCATGTATGCATGTGTGTATCTATGTATGTATGTATGTATGTATGCACGCATGTATGAATGAATGTGTGTATGTATGTATGTATGTATGTATGTATGTATGTATGTATGTATGTATGTATGTATGTATGTATGAATGCTTGTATTTATGCACGCATGCAGGCATGTATGTATGTATGTATGTATGTATGTACTATGTATGGCATTGTATGTATATATGTATGCTTGTATGCATGTATGTATGTATGTATGTATGTATGTATGTATGTATGTATGTATGTATGTATGTATGTATGTATGTATGTATAATATATATGTATATATGGATTATGTATGTATGTATGTAACTGTGTATGTATGTATGTGACTATGTATCTGTGTATGTATTTATGCATGCATGCATATATGTATGTATGGGTGTACTTAGGTATGTATGTGTGCATGTATGCATGCATGTATGTACGTAATGTATGTATGAATGAATGCATGTATGGATGTATGTATGTATGTAAGTATGCATGTATGCTTGTATTCATGCATGTATTTATGTATGTATGTATGTACGTAAGTTCGGATGTGCGTACAAATGTATTATGAATGTATGCTTGTATATATATGTAGGGATACATGTATGTGAGTACATTATTTGCAGCTTAAAACATTACATTTCAAACGATTTTTTCTGCAGTTATCCATTTTTAACACTTTATTGTTTTGCAATGGCATTTCATGCGTGTTCGATATGGCGCATGTTGTCAGTAGCCTATTAGCCCAATGTTCGTAAAACGAACATATGCCGTTTTGCATATGTTATTTGAGATTTGTCAAAAAACAATATGCATACGTTCAAACATTATTTTTGGGCTCCAAAATATCAACACAGTTCTTAAAAATTTTGCTTAATAAAGTTTTGGTCCAAAATGTGTTAACCGTCATAACCAATCCAGTAACTCCAAATATCACGTCCTTTTATGCGAATTAGTGTTTTTTCAATAATGTTTCAATTTTAGTTTTGGTTTTAGTTTTGATTGTTAGTCTTAATATTTAGTCTTGGTTTTAGTTTTGATTGTTAGTCTTAATATTTAGTTTTACTTTTAATTGTTGCCGAATATTAGTTTAAGCTTTCGTTTTGGTTTTTATGGACCAATTTTAGTTTCAGTTTTAGTTTTTTTAGTAATGCAATTTTATTTTTAGTTTTAGCAAGCTGGCGATTCACTTGTTAGAAATTAATGCCATTTAATTTTTTTGAAGAACCTAATGCAATTTTATTTTAATTTTCAGTAAGCTGGGGATTCACTTGTTAGAAATTAATGCCATTTAATTTTTTTGAAGAAGCTAAATTAATACAAATCAAAACAAAGATGCGTTGAATAAAAAAATGATGATTATGTGAAACGTCATTTGCTTTTAATCTGTGCAATTAATACCTCAGCATACAGTTAATTATTGTTTGCGAGTTAATATGATTATGATAGAGTTATTTAGGCCCTATAGTTGCTCAAAACAGGACAGTTAGTTAAAATTAGCCTACATATCAACCCATATAATTTTATAATGCTTTTTCAGCTCCTTTACTTAAAGCTATTATTTAAAGTCTTTTGTAAAACTACTGCAGATGGAAATAGTGCATGCATGCATTATCTTTATAGCTGATACAAGAGAAATATTGAATATCATCTTGTCAGCACACTTAGTAGTAGCCTTTTTTAAAACTTTCTAAGACTCCTTTAAGTCCATCAAAAAAGTTAGCGTACTGCAGCTTGTACGCTGGTGACAAGTGGACTTTCATGTTGGTGGTATTTTTCCATTTAAGAAATTTTTGGCAGAGTTTGGTTGACCCACCCAGCCTCCTCGATCAGGGCCACCAGTCACTTGAAAGTCAGCACCGAACATTGCGGCATAAAGCTGAAATAGGCCTGTTATAGGCTAGTTAATATAATCCCCAAAAGGACTTCCTTTACGCATTCAGTCGACCACTGCTATGCGTCAAGAGGACTTGTCGCAGTTATATACAACAGCTTTGTTAAAACTGGAAAAAATTATTAGCGGGAGTAGATAAACAAAGCAGGAACATCTCCTTACCAGTGTGGCAGTCTCCTACCTCCCGCGTGTCTTAAAAGTCTGACACGCCATTTGCATAATACGAATAAACAGTGCAGTTTAAGGTAAAATTACGAAAAAATTATTTAGTTTTCGTTTGACCATATATCGTTTTAGTTTTAGTTTTATCAATTTTTATTGGTGCAAATTTCGTTTTAGTTTTCGTTATCAGCGCATTTTAGTGTTAGTTTCAGTTGTTATTGCTATTGTTATTCTAATTATTGTTACTGTTTTTATTATGTGCCAGCTACGTAAGTAAAAGTGTTGTTCTCTGCTCAGCTTCTATAGATAGCCTAGCAGTTCCTATCAAGCATCGGACAGACCTTTTCACGTGTGCAATAAACATAGTAATTAATTGATAAGTATTAGTCTCAATGTACACGGATGTTTGCAAACGTTTCAGGTACAAGTACGATGGACCCGTGTCCAGTCACCGCCGCCCCCTCCGCCGCCGTCACCGCCTTAACATCCGAGCAGCAAGGAGCCTCATCCGAGCAACCGCGCCGCCGCCGCGCAGCCTTTTTCGGCAAGAAGTGGTTGTTCACGTCTAATCACAGGCGCATGCCTGTGATAGACTCCACAGTGATGCCCACTTCTTACTACTGCTGCAAAAGAACAGCAGATCGACAGTGGCGTGGCTTTGCATTCTTTACGGACCGCGTCCGTCTCTCTTTTTTAAGAGACAGACTGAAGAACGATTGGACGTTCGAGGGAGGCAGGCTTCCAGCGGAAACGTACGTGGAGGAGTTGGCTTCCGCCTCGGACGAAACGTTCCGCGAATTCGGAACTCTTCCTGCGACCAGGCATCGCCCGCCGCCCCAGCACGTCTCACGTCGTCGCCGCCGCCGCTCTGCCAGCCACGATGAACGCCGCTACTTCGGCGACGAAACAAAAGATGTAATGGTCGGCTACACATTGGGTCTTTGGATCGCCGGCCCGTCCGGAACTGGAAAATCAGAGAGGGCGTTCCAACTTGGCCGGCGGTCAGAGGATGTGTACAGGAAGACGCCGGACCGGTGGTGGGACGGCTACTGTGGGGAGAGCGTCGTCGTCGTCGACGACCTCGACATTGACGACGGCGCCATCGCCCCACATCTGAAGAAGTGGGGCGACCGGTTCGCCTTCAGAGCGGAGGCGAGGGACGCCAGCGGTTCGTCATCTATACGGCCACTGAACGTAGTGGTGACGTCGAACTACGAGCCACATGAGATCTGGCCGCTGGACCATCGGCGCGTGGCCGCCATCTGCCGACGCTTTAAAGTGGTGGTCGTCCGATCGAGGGACGACGTGCGACGGATAACACTGCCGCCATCCGTCTTCGAGTCGTCGTCGTCGGTGTCCGGCCGCCGCCGCCTCAGCGCTTGCGACGCTATCGATGCCGTGGAAAGAGGGATGACAGATGATGACAAGCAGGAGGAGGAGAAGGAGGAGGAGGAGGAGGGAGACGTCCAGCATGCGGATGGAGAGCAGGTGCAGCAGCAGGACGAACCGAACAACAAGAGACAACGGCAGCAGCAGCAGTGCAACGACATGGCGGAAGTTATGGCGTAAGTACGAGTTTTCTTTATTTCCAAGCAGAACACAGGCAGAACGACTTTCAAGCGCTCGCATATATAAACTCCGCCACTGGTTGCACTCTGCCAGTGCCACTCCCAGGCCTGGATAAAGGAGGAGGGTGTCGCTAATGATCTTTGTTATAACACAGTGACGTTGAACTGAAAAACAACCGCACGCATATATATCTGAATCCACCTTCTGCTAGATACTGACCATTCGCGCCTCATATTGATGTTTTTTTGCGATATTGTGAGCGTTAGTTACACATGATCAATTACTTTCATAGACGGCGGACAGCATGCACATATATATATATACATATATATGTGTGTGTGTGTGTGTGTGTGTGTGTGTGTGTGTGTGTGTGTGTGTGTGTGTGTGTGTGTGTGCACAAAATCACAGGTCCTTCCAAGCAGTAGACAAACCTCAGACGCAATTCACATATAGGTTTGTGTTTCCAATTATCAAACATCTCAAGCATGCATTGTTGTATAGACATGTATAGCCTAGAGAGCAAAAGGCATATATACAATTATACATGCAAGTGGTGGACGTTGCAGCTGCAGTCTTTTCCGGCCGGTGTGCGAATGCGTTTACATTACGTCTTTTGTGCAAACAAAGCGGTCGGTTTTGTCGAAGGCTGCGTCGTATACAGAGAATTACAGCTGCGACCGGATTTTCTATTAATATTAACTATGAACTATAATTATTATAGTCTGTACAATTTCACGGCATTCGTAACAGTACTGAACGTCGTTTTCTGAACAGGACTGCTGATGCTGATTCTGCTGCGCAAGAAAATATGACATCTCTGCTGCACGACGCCACAGACGAAGCAGACGCACCCACCGCCGCCGACGACGACGCCGCCGCCACAACTGCATTTGACTGGCATGTTGTGAAGAGCGTGATGAAGAAGAAGAAGAAGAAGAAGAAGAAGAAGAAGAAGAGGACAAGGCCAGAGGAAGGAATGGCAGGAAGCGAAGAGGAGGAAAAGACGCAGGACGAGGAGATGGAAAGGAAGCGGAAGAAGAGCAGTGCGAAGAAGGAGAAGAAAAAGAACAAGAATAAGAAAATGGAAGGCGAAGAGCAGAAGGACGAAGAGCTCGAAGCCGACTAGGGGTAAGTACCCTTGTGCAAATGTAACTTATTCCTTGCCTTACGAAAGGCAGTGGTGTGGAAATAGGCAGCAAATGCCCTGAAGACTCCCTCTGCTATGATAGGCTGTCATTGCTTGCTATAGAACCCGTCGCTCTATGCATAATTAAGCCTTCCAGCCAGTGATATTTTCGTGAATAAGAAGTAGAATGTTCCAGCATTGTGTTTGTAAGCAGCTTCGGCCAAGAACCGCTTAGGTCGTCGAGCATAAAGACAAACGACGTCTTTTGCGTCATTTATAAAATGATATGAATACATAATTATGATAATTATTATTACGTACAACGGACAGATAGACAGCAACCGTATACCTTGTCTTATTTCTGCTTTATTTACGCCGTTGTTCTAAAGTCTAAATGGTGTTGTGCGTGTTTTCTTCACAGACTCTCTTCAAGGAAGGACAAAGCCTACTACTGCTCGCTGCTCGCTCCGGCGGCCATCGCAGCAAAGACGCCGATTCGCTGCTGTAGGCCTACGTATAGGCGTGCATACAGTACATTCGTTTCTTCTATGTTAACAGAAGTTCATGCTGACAACGTGCACACTGCACAGTAAACTGCTATAGTTTAAGTTGACAATTATTGCCTATAATGTTCACATAGGCTACAGTCGTTCTATTCATTTTGAAATTCCGTTGATAATTACACATTGTAACTTTGTAAGGATTTATTCGAGGTCGTAGGCCTACATGTAGGCTACATTTCACAAACCTACTCAAAGGCAGAGGACTGAAGAAGAAGAGGAATTATTAGTCTCATAATTATGCATGTCAATTTTCTAAAATAAAATATTTTTCCATTTTTCTTTATTTACAATTTGTTTAATTCCTTGTAGCCTACTTGGTAATAATCATGCAAAGTTACTTCTTAACTGATTATGTAGATTATAAATTTAATCTTTCATTGCCAGTTATTCGTGCGATTTCCTGATCTGTCTCTTTTCGTTCAGTTTGCACTTTGCTGTTTGTATTCAAATAATCTATCCGTCTGTCTGTGTGTCTGTCTGTCTATCGATCCATCCATCCATCCATCCATCCATCCATCCATCCATCCATCCATCCATCCATCCATCCATCCACCCACCCACCCACCCACCCACCCACCCACCCACCCACCCACCCACCCACCCACCCACCCACCCACTTACCATTCCCCACCCACCCGTCCACCCACCCACCCACCCGTCCACCCACCCACCCGTGCACCCATCAAACAGCCTTCCTTTGCCAATATAGTGCCCTTTTCACATTTCAAGCTTGCATCCATCCTTCTGTCTATCTATCTGGAAAGGATGATTTCGCCCCAAGCTCTACAATTCGGCCTAAAGGAAGACGCCGCAGCCGCCCTTGACACACCAAAGTGAAAGAAGCGAAAGAAGAGGACGACTCTTGGAAACGGAAAATGATGATGAACAGAAGAAGTACATAGAAGAATAAGAGGAGAAAGCGATGCTTCATACGTCGACAGGACAACTTTCTATTCCCATCCTTGCTTCAACCGTTTAAAATGAACGACCGGTCCCTCGAGCTATTATAGGCGTGAGGCAACCATCCGTAGG
This sequence comes from Lumbricus terrestris, assembly GCA_949752735.1. Classification (NCBI taxonomy): domain Eukaryota; kingdom Metazoa; phylum Annelida; class Clitellata; order Crassiclitellata; family Lumbricidae; genus Lumbricus; species Lumbricus terrestris. The sequence continues at coordinate 46,489,350 of OX457047.1, read as the reverse complement.
ACTACTGCACCTTAGTAGGTCTAGCGCATGAGGACGCGTGGCTATAGGCCTACTTGTCTCCCTCGCAAACTCATCCTTCATAACTAACTTTAGCTACCTACCTACCTACCTACCTACCTACCTACCTACCTACCTACCTACCTACCTACCTACCTACCTACCTACCTACCTACCTACCTACCTACCTACCTACCTACCTACCTACCTACCTACATACCTACCTACATACATACATACATACATACATACATACATACATACATACATACATACCGAACTACTGAACTACAGAACTACCGAAGTACCTACCGAAGTACCTACAGAACTAGCTACCGAACTACCTACCTACCGAACTACCTACCTACCTACCTACCTACCGCCGGACGCTTGATCTGGCCGAGTTTAGTGGTATGGCCAATTGACGCTCGATTGTATATTCTAATTGTATATTCTACTGCAGGGAGGAGTTGCAAGCGTTGGAGAAAAAAATTTCGAAGCAGATAATCTGCTGTACCTGGGATTTCAACCTGTAAACTTAGCTCTATTATGGCGCACACCTATCTTTGCCGGATGCTAGATACGGTGCTGACATACAATTCATTAATGAATCAATCAGAATTTATACAGCGCCCCTTCAAGGTCACTAAACGGAGGCGCTACCGGCCGAGATCAAGCAAACAAAATCTTGGACAGTTTGCAAAATTAGGAACAGCTTGGCAGGTGTGGCATAGTAAAGGGAAGTCTATTCTAAGTTGTTGGACCAACCACAGAGCCTCTGCATTGTCGCAAAGCGAATGCAAGGAACTATAATTAAGTCACCACGGACAGCGCAGTGCAGCGCACGGCTTTCTGTGCGAGCGGAAAGGGGAAGGCAAACCTAACGCAGATAAAAGGGTGCCCAGCCTTATAAGCATCGCCACACCAAAGATGCAATCCTAAATGACATGCGCTGGAAAGGAAGCCAGTGCAAGACCAGTGCTTATTGCTTAAAGTGTGGAAAAATAAGTGCATGCATGGACGCCCCTTACCTTTATAGGCTGTGCTGGCCAATAAGTGTCACAAGGCATTCGGATTTTGAGATAAGTGCATGTACGTCGTCCATGACCGTCCAGCCACACTTTAAGCCCTGTGCAGCAAGACCGTGCATATATTGGGATATATATATATATATACACGATGCCTTGGACATTTCCTGTACAACGTGTGATCCTATAGCCTATTATTAACATGACAAATGCTATCAAATTTAGGAATTACACTAAAAGTACCGTATACAAACCAAGGCAATGCCTTAACTTTGTCAAATACATGTAGATAGAATGGATATGCTTAGATATAAATATAAAACAAACGAAATAGGATCTGACAACCAATGATAATACTCAATGTGAAAATAAATTTGAAAGAAAAGTTTTCAAAACTTTGGATATAAGTGAAAGCGATTAGCTGCACGAATACTTCAAGTCAAACAAGTGGTAGCCTACGAAAAGACGATAAAATTAAAAACAGTATAATCAGTACCAAATTTCCAGCACCGTGGCATAATGACTTATATTACTAAGCTAGCCAAGACTACATAGGCCTAGAACAGACAAAGAGAACTTGAAAAGCCTTGCTTCAGTGTTCGAGCAACGACTGTACACGAGACAGCTGTTGTTTGTGTCCACTCACACACTGCTGACGGGTTTTGCATGGCGTCTGGAGCCTAATCTTCTGATCTGTCCGTTGCTGTTTTCTTTATGATTATTATATTTTGTATTTGATTCGAATTCTAATAATTAGAATTCGAATCAACCAGTAAAATGAAATTAGAAGCTGATTTATTCAGCTTCTAATTTCATTTTACTGGTTGAGAGCATTCATCGACAAGTCTCATCGTTTTTCGTAAATAAACGATTTATATCCATGCAGTAGGCCTACTCAGTTGTGACACCTAGCGATTATATTGAAAAACAGTTTTAACGGTTGTACTTAACATTCTGCACATCTTGTGAACATAACATTATGCATGAGTTATTTTAACTATTCATGTCTTCTGTGAAACATTTACTCACTCTCTATTCGATTAGTTCATTCACTCATGATTCTTCCCCTAGGCTGTATGATCTTCTCCCCTGCTTCCAAGAGGTCAAATTCGATTTCTGTATTAAGCCTATTTGACGTCATCCCTTCGTACGTCGAAAGCGAAAAGGAAAAACGTCCGTTTCGAACAAACTTTCGCACGAAGACGTCGAAGAGACGCTTCTTTCGTATCGTCAAGCAAGGAAGAAACGCGTGTAACAAGAAGATGGTCTTCTTCGCGTCGAAAATTATTGCGCTTAATGCCTCGTCCTCGAGGGACGGATATGAACGGGAAGCGGAAGTACGTAGGCCACCGTTTCTGAAGGCGGGAATATCCATGTCCCCGATCTTTTTACGTCTTCTGCTTTTAGATTTCGCCTGTCGAGGCAGACACTACGACTCATTTTCGGTTAGCCTATTTGAAGAAATTTCGCTTGAACGTAAAATTTGCATGACACTAAACTTCTTTAGTTTTGGTTGCAGCGCAGATTGAACGCGTATTATACACCAGCTGTGGTGCATTTGCTGTATACGGTCTGTCTGGCGTCTCATTCGTCGTCGTCGACTTTGGTCAGCGACTTTGGCCGGCAGGACGGACGAAACGTCATAATTCCCCATTCGTATTTCATTTCTCTCTTCTTAGCATCAACTTCGTATTCTAAGCTCACATCAGAAATCATTGAATGTTTCGTTATCTGGATATATGGGGTAATTTCTGTTTCGATTTCTCAACAGGATAACATACCTATAGTGTTTAATCTAGGCATCTCCGGTTGGCGGAAGGGGGGGAATAACCAGAAATGACTTCCCGGAAAGATGTAAAAAATGCTAATAGTTCTTAGTTTCTGTCTATAATATAATATTATGCGAACTGATATAATCATCAACATTGCCGTACATGGTTTCATGGCCCGTATATAGTCTATGTGCTTGATGCTCCTTCTATCATCTCCCTCCATTTGTCTATTTCTCTTGCTATGTGCCATGGCTCAATTGCTGCAATGACCTGTTTACACACCATTCCGCCATGTGACGTCATCATTCCATTCTCTGAACCCTTTTGTTCGTCCCTTCCACTGATACAATGCACTGAGATAATTATACAGTGTGCTAAATGTATGCATGTTGATCTATGTGCACTCGTTATAGCGCACTTTCAAGATTTTCTACTCAGAAACGCTCCCGACTACAGCGAGGTCCATGAATAGTATTTTCAGGCCTAAGCGCTGAGCAATTGCAGGTGAAGGACTTGCCCATGCAGGGTCCCTATACGAGGCGACTTGAGGTTGATGCGAATCTGCAACCCTCCGGTTGCAAGGCAACGAACATATCCACTATACACCACCGTGCCACACATTATAATAATAATAATAATAATAATAATAATAATAATAATCTTTTCTTTAATTGAACGCCTGCAAGACGCACTGCGCTTTACATTTACAAGTTATGCAGTAATCTTAATTAAACTTAACTACTAACTGAACAGACAGCTTTGCAATTACAACGCCGCTAATAGCAGCCTACAAAGCTAATCCGCCCAACGGGGGCTCGAACTCACTACCTCTCGCACTCTTGGCCAGCGTGTTAACCATTACTCTACCGGGCCCCCGATGTAGACCCTACTGATATCATTCACGTTTACAATAAATGACACTGGGATATTTTAAGTTGATGCGTAGAATCCAGCCTGCCGTTCATAAAATATTTGCACAAAATTAATGTTTGACAGCTAAAATTCAAATTTCAATATGTCAAATTTCAAGTTTTTTCCTTTTGAACACTTAGTAAGACACTTTCATTGCTATACTAAACACGAAGTGTGGGCCAATAGCTATAGTTATACTCCTGTCTGCAGCAGTTATTGGTCATAGATAGTCCATTATACCACAGACCTGTGCCATGCAGTAGGCAAATAGGCTACAGCCAAGTCGAAAATTTTATACCCCTTTTGAAGCAGGTAACACAGAAAGCAAAATGTAAATACACTGGCATTTATAGCACATTGGAAATTCGTTGGCTATGGGCAAATGAGAGTAGGTAGGCCTACATCCGGTTTCGGCTCAAAACGTTCAGGAGGCTTACGTGCTATTGGTGCTATTGAGCAAATTCTGATAAGGCGTGTCATCTAAGCTTAATATATATATATATATATATATATATATATATATATATATATATATATATATATAAATACTACGCAACCATTACATTGTAAGCCTAGAAATTCAAAGCGAATCATTATTATAATCACAAGTGCATTCATTGGAGTCTTAGACCACTGCAACTGTAGGAGGGCAATTCTAACATGACAAGCTCAAACTGCTACCATTGCGATGTCGAAATTCAGAAAACCTCTCCAACTTGAAGCTGTATACGTACGACGGCTGCTCGTTCAGTCGTCCTCCATTGAAGCCTTTTTTCCACGTAGAGGTACAATAATCGATAGGTTGTGCATGCGGGAGATTTTGGTCAGTTAGTAGGCATATTGTAAGTAACGGAGGTATCGTGTACAGGGAAGAAATATACTTTCGTCCGTCGTCTTCTCATAACGTTTGCTACAAGACCATAGGCGCAATCACGTCCTAAAAGTTGGGGGGACCATAATGAATCAAGTCCTAAAAGTTGGGGGACCATAATAATAAAGCTAGGGGACCACTCAAACGTTGGGGGGGGACGCGTCCCGTGGGTCCCATAGGGTGGTTGCGCCTATGTACAAGACCTCATGTCATGAAATGCTATTCTTCTTTTTGCTGAAGGTTCTGCTGCTGCTGCTGCTGCTGCTGCTGCTGCTGCCAGCTTGCAGATCTGATGAAACAAATGGATACCGGTGAAGATGAATATGCCTTCTTCTTCTCCCCAACTGCTACCGACGACGGAAGAGAGGAAGAAGCAACCGCTGCTGTCGAAGCTGCTGCCGTCCTTGCCGTAGAGCGCCAGTCTTCGACGGAGCAGAGAGATGCAGAGTTAATTGCGGAATCCGTACGGTCCGACGAAGCGATGCACGTAGCCTCATCGTCTGCACTGTCGGACACATCGACCGCATCGAAAGGCGACAAGATGGAGAGCGCCGCCGCCTCCGCCGCAGCAGCCGCCGCCGCTGCTATGTGGCTGGGTATTCTCGAAGGCGTTGCTCTGCCGACGAACGTCGACCCAAGCGACTTCGAAGAACTGCTAAGATACGTCGACGATGATTATGAGGGCTTTCCACAAACTTCCACCGGCTCCGATCTTCCGGCCGCTACAACAACTACTGCCGCCGCCGCCGCCGCCGCCGCCGCCGCCGCCGCCGCCACAGTTGCATTTGACCACACATATAAGCTTTCCTCCCATGCTCTTGGTTCTCCAACACCGTACGCTACTGGCTCAAATCCTCCTCCTCCTCCTCCTCCTCCTCCTCCTCCTCCTCCTCCTCCTCCTCCGTCTCCTATTTCGCCTATATCGGGTCCGATTCGCATGCGACTTAGTTCTACCGGGTGTGAGGAGGTGACGACACCTTCGGTTCCTTGTGCCTTGGTAGACGATGAGAGCGACGACGACGACGACCATGCCGACGACAACCTTTCTCCCCGTTCAGGAAAGATACTAAAATACACTTTTCCTTGACCTAAACTCTTTTCTCTGATTTCGGCACGGTTGGAGGGAAGCCAATATAATACGCAGTTTCGTTACGGTAGACCTTATATATCCTTGACCTTGCGTACTTAGTAGAGAAGAGCCCCTTTCCGACTGATTATGTTGTGACAGTAGGCCTAATAGCTACAATTAAATCTTTTGTCAAAGTTGGCTTTAACCATTTCTAATAGATCAACAACTTTTTTTAAAAAACTATGAGGACGGTCGTTCAAACAATTTCCGACTTCTGTGAAATTACACGGAATGTTTATCGGTTACATTCATTTTTCTGAACCACTTTTTCCTATTCTCTATTGCGTGAATGGTCCAATTGCAGCTAACGGTCCAGTAAAAAGAACATGTTCGATTCAAGTAGGCCTAATCGAATGGACAGTAAATGTGATTTCGAGATGCCTGTGCCGCAAAAAGTATATCGTCGTCGCAGGCAGTAGTATTATGGAGAATTGCCATTATTATTATTATCATCATCATCATTATTATTATTATTATTATTATTATTATTATTATTATTATTATTATTATTATTATTATTATTATTATTATTATTATTATTATTATTATTATTATTATTATTGACTTTTTATATAGCGCACCTTCAAGGTAATCTACTCAGAAGCGCTCCCAGTCAAACAACGGCCAAATAAGACAGTTTTTAAGTGAGAAAGAAACATAGTTGTGTGACCTCTAGGCACTAGGTGAAACGCAACATGGAGCCCATGGCATGCCAGGCTTGATAGGGCCAGCCACTGAGAAAGAGCGTCGCTGCATTATAGCAGTTTGAGAACGAGGGGTCAAGAGTTCACGTTGTATAGGCTAGAGCTGTTGTTCCATTAAAAAAATGTAATCGAAACTAATAGCACAAATAATATTTTTAATCGCTATTGGCTGCAAATTAATCGCAACACATTTTCTTAAAGTATGTCAATTCTGATAATTTAATTTCTAAAGAACATGAAGCATAAATGAATATATAGCCTATGCATGCTTTCTATTAAAAAAAATTGGAATAATCTTTGACTGAAGACCATTGTATTTCTGCATTTAGTTTATTGAATAATTTTGTATAACAGAAACAGTTGAAAGACTGTTCAAATCTGCTCAAAATCCGTTAATTTGTTTGTTTAGTTTGAGGCACCTTTGAAATGCTATAAGCCTACGTGTGAAAATCAGACAATAGTTTTTCTGACTATCAAAATTAATTTTTTTAATGAATGAATGAATGAATGAATGAATGAATGAATGAATGACTGACTGACTGACTGACTGACTGACTGACTGACTGACTGACTGAATTGAATGAATTTTTTTATATTGCTCACAAAAGTCAAACGGTACAAATGTGAGTCAATAAAATACAGTGAAATAATAGGAGTCAGGAAAGCTAATAGCTTATACTACCCGGGCCCCTCTTCCTTGACTATTTCCATGCATGCTATTATTTCACTTAACTAGAAAATGACTGATAAAAGTAGCCTACTAGTGATAAACATAATGTGAAAATTATAATAATAAAAATAATAGTAAATATAATAATAATACAAAGAAAATATTAGTGCAGCAGTAAGCCTATATCAACTCAAACCACATTGATATAAAAGACACGAGAAAAACATCATTGTCAACAGTCTGTAAGGAATACTGACACACAGAATGCCTATAATCCCTAGATACTGCAATTGGAGATATTGTTCAAGCAGACCAGTTTATTTACTTCTTTTCAATTAACAATGGCACTATCGAACCTCATAAAAATGGTCAGAATGTGTCACAGGTGGTTGGAGCTCCTGCCTAACCTCATCTGTTTGTCCTTCGCAAGCATTTAACTTATTATTTGAAACCTGGATCCTTTGGTCTTGCAATCTCCTGGAGTTCAACCAATCTAATCTGACGGAGCGCCGAAACAGCCTTAGTGGATGATGCGATGCGGCCGATATCGACGGCTCATCGTTATTATTAAATGCATTTTGTGGTTCGTATGCGGGCGATAATTATTGAGCGACGACTTGTTAAGATGACTCTCAAATCCTTTCTTTCTTGGAATATTTGTAAAGAATGAACCGCAAGTTTTAAGTAGGCTATGAGCTTTCCGTTTTTTGCCTTTGATTAAATTTTATTCAGAACTAATTAACGCGTATACGATTAATGCGCTAAAAATTTTGATCGCAAATTTTATCGCCATAATCGCGTGCGTTAATCGTGATTAATCAACAGCCCTAATAGGCCTATTATGGTATGCTGTTTTTGTACTCGACTTGTACATAATTATTCAAACGTCTATAGACAAACATACGTATGAAACAACCACTCGGTCGGTCGTTCGGTCGGTCGGTCGGTCGGTCGGTCTGTCGGTCGGTCGGTCGGTAGATCGGTCGGACGGAGGGGCCTGTAAGACGATCTGACGGTCGATTAGACGCGCGGTCTGCATATAGGCTACCCGAATCCCAAGCCGTATAGCATCGTAAAATTATTTAGAACGTGTTCTAGTCATTTTTTCATCGCTCTTCCCACTTCTAATTCTACTATATCACAGTTCCGTTATTCGTCCAACTTCTACTTCAACTAAAAATATTTTGATCGATCGTTCATCCAGCCTCTAGTTTCACGGTTACAATTTAGCATAAAACCATCATTTCGACGCTCATCCAACTTCTACTTCTGTTAATTAATATGCTCATACAGCTTCTAATGACACTACAATACGTCAGCAGTAATATCATGTTTTCATCGTTCATCCAATTTCCAGTTTACTGAAATAAAATATCTCTGAAGTGCTATAAGGCTTGGGATTCGGCTATAAGCGCGCGGTCTGACCAAGTCTGTCGGACGCTCGGCCGACAGATCGCTCTGTAGATCGGCCGCGCGTCGGACAGATCGGTCGGTAGATGGGCCGCGCGTCGGACAGATGGCAGCAAAGACGAAAAGAATATGCGGGAAGACCCACAATTGTTGAGATATTTTTACGATTTTATCGAACGGTATCAACTTGCATATACTGTTGGCGTATCTGGGGAAACTTCACAGTAGGCTATTAGCCTATAGTCATCGAAAGCACCACTTTTGAAACGTTGCTAGAGTTTTCCGAACAGTAACGAAGGGGTCACCATCTTCCCCGTATTTTTCATGCTTCACACGAACCGGTATCTTCACGTATTATACTTTTCGAACGGTATCAACGACTGTTTCGCAGCTAACAGTGACAGACCTGTATTCATTAATTTCCGACCGTACGTAACTCACTCGAACCGGGACCGTGTCTCTATCAACTCGCCGTTCACTGACCGAACCGAGCGCCGTGTCGCTCTGTAGAGTGCAAGCGTAGCCACTCTACACCGTATGCTTTGCATAATCTCCTTCCTTATAAATTAGCACATTCAAGCAACGGAAATAAAGGTGTTCAATATGACAGTCACTTCTTATATTATATTATTTGATCTAGGCTTCGCCCTGTCGTTTTTGACCACCAATCTTCGACATAAACGAATGCAGAATTTATTTGACTAATCCTTTTAGCTTTAAAACTACAAAATTACGCTACTGCAGCGCTAATTATAATATTTGCTATTATTTAAAAAAGTGGTCACAACGCCACCTACCGACTGAGAGGCGCGAATGTCCACACGAACAATTATTGGCTCTAGAATTAACACAGTAATTAATTATAAGCTTAATTCGAGCTTTGTATCAGTACGATGTGGCATTTTATATGCTGGCATTTTATATGCATATGTATATACATATGCATATAAAATGTATATATATATAATATATATATAGGCTATATTATATATACTTTGTCCTTAAGAAGTAAAGCTATGTATCGTCTGCATAGCAGTGGTGGAGTAGTCCATGTGCTTCTATATGATCTTAGTCAACTCGGCCGTATATAGTAGATTTGCAAGTGGTGAAATAAAGAAATACTTATTTACTTACTTATTTACTTACTTACTTGCTTGCTTACTATAAGACGAAATATTGAGGGACGCAGAGGAGGAGGAAGACCTATAGACTGCAGAAGCTTCTGCAGGACTGTCTGTCTGACTGACTGATATACGATTTATTACGAGGATTCATAGCGAAGATGATCACCTCATCATAAGACATTCTGACAATTTATGCAGTTTTTAAATCTAAAGTTGGTGTATATATACAGCATAGGTCTTGTAGTAATAATGTTCACCGTCAAGTGGCCGTATCTAGAGAATGGACAAGAGGCTTTGCCAATAGTACATTTCGTCTGCCTAGCGCAACTGCCCCAGCCCCTTCGCATTAAGCGGTGGAGCCGGGACCACCGGCACGAGGTAGACGATACATATGCATACACACCAGTGCTTAAACTGTGGGAAAATAAGTGCCTGGACGCCCTTTATCTTTCCAAAAGGAGTGCCTGGACGCCCCTTACCTTTCTAGTCATTGCTGGCCAATAAGTGGCTGGACGGCGTTCAGATTTCAAAATAAGTGCATGGACGCCGTCCATGACCGTCCAGCCACACTTTAAGCCCTGATACACACGCATACATGCATACAGAGATACTTAGGCATTAGCATGTACATTTCATATAGACAGTTTCTCTAAATAAAGTGTGTGCAAACATACCAGCGTGCTGGAGCGCACACACACATACACACACGGTGCATACGGGTATGCACACACATGTACATGTATATGTATGTGCCCAGACGCTGATAGACACAGTTACACACATAGTTATGCACTGGTTGTTAGTGTCTCTGAACGTTTAGATATCATTCCAATATGTGGACCGTCACGTGTCGGCCCCTGGCGAAGGCCACAGAAACATTTATGCAGGAGTATGGACCGTCACGTGTCGGCTCCTGGCGAGAGCGCCAGAGGCAGTGTTTATACGTACTGTCTGCCCAGAGTGCAACGATTTCGACTGCGCTGCGTTTAGCACTGCAGCCGGCTCCGCACTCAAAGTAGCTGCAGGACTGTCTGTATGATGCGTGAGGCATATATGAACAGTCAACGAGAAGAGTGGTGCCACCGGGCGAAAGAACCCGTCACAAGTGTATAGTGGAGAATAGTATATAGTGTATAGTGAAGAATTAAATGCTTTTGTATTATGCTCGTTTTCATATATGCTCTAATATGATATAATATAATAAATATATCGAATATACATATGTATACAGGCTAATAATTATGTGTAGGCCTATACGAGTATACATGGGCGTCCGCACATAGGGCAAGAGGTGGCACTCCCCTCGTGGAAAACTGACACTTATTTTTTTAACTACTACTTTTGGTTTAAAAAATTTCCTTTTGCCAGAGAATTAATGATATTATTACTCCGGACAGAGTGAAACTAGGAAATCGAAGTTTAGAAACCTCTACAAAAATAAACATGCTTTTAATTCTCTGACTTGCATTTTCAAGCTCTTGCTAAAAGCTGTAACCATGACCATTGGGTTCCACCTAAAACTGACGTTTCACCTGTTCAAAAGAATTCGTTCCGCTGCTCAGTGCTCATCTGTTCCTCCGATCTTCCACCTTCCAATCCTTATAGCTACTCTGTCCCATACACCCTTCTCACAACCGGACACTCTTCTGATTACTATATGAACAGCCATTTGAACTCTATGCATAACCTGGCACCTGCGATTGACTTTCGAGTGGTGCTTTAGAAGTCTAAAAATTACGACTCAAATGCAGAGGTAACTTGACGGAGCATGAATGAAAATTAGGTGTCATTTTTTATTACTCCCCCTTCAGGAACCTACTCTTTAGCCACTGCTTTATGATTCTTTTCTACAACTTTCTCGGCAATAAAGAGACGAGGCCTATTCATTCTAAAACTTATAAAAACGTGAAACTGAGAAATATACACTAAAAACTCTATGGCAAATAGGCCTACCCATGCATGTTCCTAATTTCCTGCTTTGCATATTTCAACCTCTTGCAACAAAATATTTTAGCCGTGCCCATAGCGTTTTGCCCCCTCCTGCGAAAATTTCTACTGGCGCCCATGTGTGTATAATTATAACTTTTATGCGACCAATGTCGACATTAATTCGTACTGTAACCCTGCACACGTAACGGACGAAAGATATGCAAACAAGACTTAGTGGAAGACGGTCTTCTGACCATGGCGTAAGTGTAATTCCCAGTCCAAAAACACGCAATCCAAAGGCGGGAAGGCGCACTGAACTTAAGCGCCGAAACTGTTTATACCTTCTTTGCCTGGTTTAGTTCCGAAGGAAGTTCGTTGTCTATTTCGAAAGAGCTTTCTACGTAAACCGGTAATAAAGTGACTGCAATTGTTATCAAACTTGCTTCTTTGCATGAACTCTTCACCCACGAACGTGTGCATGGCGTTTCTCCATATTTCTGTCATAGGTTATACCTAGGCTAAAAGGAAATCTGTCTTTCCATCATGAAGCACTAAGGCTCCAACACAGTAGATCTACAGTTGCAAATGGACATTAATTTTCGTGTGACTCGTAAGGTGACGGACCACAGATGTAACTGTTACCACTGACTCTCGACATAATCACATATAATTATTACATATTATATATTATAGCAACTCTGTCCACCGGACCTTTAGCAACGGTGCTTCTAACCTTTCGCCATACTATCGAACGTTGACGCCGAATGGCTGGCGCTGGCGTCGCTTCGCATGCGTAGGCCTGCAGAAAATAACCTTTTCCGCATTTTCATGAATATTATTATTATTGGCACAGACGATCGGGTGAAGTTGAACAGACCTAGACGACTTCTTTCGTCCTATAGTGCGGCGAAAGCTAAGAAGTTCATACGTAACGCTGATATTATATTATAGCTATAATTGTGTAACGTTCAGAATGATGCCATTGACCAACCCGCCACCAATGTAGACATTTCCGGGCGTTCATGTACAATCGAGGGACGTTATTTTTTCGCGTCAGGGTCGGTTAGGGCTCAGGTTAGGCGTCGTGAGGGTCGGTTAGGGTTAGTTTTAGGGTTAGTGCAGTCATTCTGCTGAGCGCTTTGCATGTTGCGATGCCGTAATATAGACTGTATATGTTGCGTCCCCTCTTAGTACATGAACGCCCATTTCCGTAGCCAAAGTAAACCTCATTCATAGACTCGCCATGGAATGGGTCTGGAATGAACTCAGGCGGTATACTCCTTAGACAGGATTGGACTCTGTGAATGGGACAGGAGCAGTTGTACGGTAAAGTTCAGGCATTGGTTTAGGGACCGGATTACTCTGTGTCCTTATGTGGGCATTTTGATGCTGCAAACTGTGCACATGCTAAGGGTTAAATACTGTCTCTGCTACACTGACCGACCGACCGACCGACCGACCGACCGACCGACCGACCGACCGACCGACCGACCGACCGACCGACCGACCGACCGACCGACCGACCGACCGACCGACCGACCGACCGACCGACCGACAGACCGACCGACCGACCGACCGACCGACCGACCGACCGACAGACTGACTGACTGACTGACTGACTGACTGACTGACTGACTGACTGACTGACTGACTGACTGACTGACTGACTGACTGACTGACTGACTGACTGACTGACTGACTGACTGACTGATTGATTGACTGACTGACCAATTCTAAGGTATTGAGTGCACCAGGTGTGATAGGCAAGATAGACAGTGTTACTTTAGCACGCTGGAATGCATGAGTATTGAGTAAATGACTAAGTCGATTTCGTATGCTTGTTTTGCTCTTCTATAATACTGCAGTCCATTCTTGCTACATGTCCCACCCACTTTAATAGCCTCTTTCTGACATCGATCTCCAGTTTCTCCTGTACTGTCCTTTCTCTGATGCTTTCTTTGCTATAATTATTATTTTCCCATGCATGATACTTTTGTGTAGCAGGCCTATTCGTCTCAACCATCTCTGATGCCCCGCTTCTAATCGCTTCCCGTTTGCAACAGTCATTGGCCACGTCTCAGCCCAACACAGTAGTGTGCTCAATACTATGGCGTCGCAAAATCTGGTCTAAATCTTCAGTACAGGGTGGGCCGTAAAGAAGTCATCCCCTTCGATCTTTCGCCAAAATCTTGGTCAAAAATAGGAATTTTTCAAATCAAGTTTTAAAGGCTTAACCACTTAACCATAACCACAGTTTTTATTGCTCAACATGACAATTGACAAAACATCTTTATTACATAAAAACGGATATAGAAACTAACAAAAAGCAAAAGGAGAGAACCCCTAAGGGACTATTGTCCCTTAGGGGTTTCCCAAATACAAGATCAAATAAACAGCAACAGGTTATGCAAATCATAAAGTACAAAGGGACAATGGGGGGGCACTTGCCTTTATGGAAAATTGACACATATTTTCTAACTACTACTTTTGGGTTTTTAGCACATTTTTTCGCATTAAAGCGCTAAAAATATGAACGACACACACATTGAAAGTCAGAAATCTATGTTTAAAAATCTCTGTAGAAATAAACATGCTCTTAATTTTCTGCCTTGCATTATCAACATCTTGCTAAAAGCTGGAAAAATGACCATTGGCTTTTAACCCTCCGGCGGAACCCATGCAAATAGTAGGCCTATCGATTTTGGCCTACTGGAATCTCGCTCAGACTCGCTGCCATGCAACCTTTCACAACTGCACAAAATTAAGTATCAATACCAATGCCACATTTTCAATTTCTCAACAGTGTACCGAATTCAATTAGGCCCTACGTCAGGGAGATATGCTTATTCACCATTATTATAATTATAAATGAAGTCTGCTAGAAGCCAGGCTGCAGTTTGTCCATTTTGCATGCTACCAGTACAGAATCTACAGAGAGGTCAAACTGTAGAGAACCTTGGATAAAGGGTTCTGGTTATTAACTCCTCGAGATTTCCACCCAAAACGGCTCAAAAGAATTGATACTGCCCCCACACTCATCTGGTCCTCAGATTATCCACCTTTCTTAACTATATCAGCTACTGCTTTGGCTACCAGACTCGACCTTTTCTAATTACCCTTTGAACAGCATTCTGACTCTGGAGCCCTGCGATCGGCTTTCGAGTGACGCTTAAGAAGTTTAGAAATTATTACTGCAATATAAAAGTAGCTAGAGGAACACTTGCACCTTGAAACTGACACCCATTTTTCGTTTATTTATTCATTCGTTCAATGGACTTATAATATTACAGCGCTGCTTCAGGAACCTTTTAACATCTACTTTTTGATTTTTAACAAATTTCTTCACACTAAAGAAACTATTCACATTAAAGCCAAAATGAAACTGAAAAATTTGCATTAAGGAATCCCCATTGAAACGTACTCGTGTTTTTAATTTCCAGCTTTGCATTTTTCAAGCTCTTGCTACTAAAACATCTAACTGCTATCATCGAAAATGTTTGCCCCCCTGCAAAAATTTCTGCGGGCGCCCAGGGAGAGGAGATGTGAATGAGAACGGCTAGAGAGTCCCATAATAATTTTAGCAGCTCTGTTTTGAAGTGAGGTTAGTCTCGTAAGTCGAGAAGAGTAGTTAGAAGCCCAAACAATATTGCAATAAGAAAGATATGGATGGATAATAGGGTAGTAATTACAAGCTAAGTCTAATTCGAGGTGAGCATATAAGCATTACTTGTGAGTATACCAACACTTTTAGCTATCTTTTTAGATATTTTTTTCAATATGCACCTTCCAAGTTAGAAATTGGTCCACATGGACACACACAAATTTAGTTGATGTTACTTGGGGTATAATGAAGTTGTCCATAGAAATTGTTAATCTTATGTCAGGAATTGATTTACGATGGGAGCAAAATAAGATATAGTTGGTTTTACTAAGATTCAAGGAGAGCTTCTTAACTCGGAACCAATCAACAACGTGTAAGAGCTCATGATTCATCAATTGAAAAAGTAATTCATCAGATTTATGGGAGGCAAAAATGTTAGTATCATAAGCAAATAGAACAAAGCGCAGTAAAGGGGAGGCGTTAGGAAGGTCATTGATAAAAAGTAAGAAAAGGAGGGGTCCAAGAATAGACCCTTGTGGAACACCAAATTTGATCAAATTGATTTTGGATAATGAGCCATTGCAAGAGACCTGTTGCATTCTATTTCAATAAAGGGCAATACCTCTTACTCCAATATCATGTAATTTAGAAATTAAAATATCATGATTAACAGAATAAAAAGCTTTTGCAATGTCTATAAATATGCCCAATGCAAATTCACCTCGATAAATTATAGAGGATATATTATACTGGATATTGAGAAGTGACATGGAAGTAGAGTGACCTGGTTGGAAGCCATGTTGAGAATCATGTAGAATATTCTTTTTGGTAAAGCAATTAAATAATCTTGAATACATGACTTTTTCTATAAATTTGTAAAAAAAGGCAAGATAGAAATAGGTCTATAATTCGCAAGCTCTTCTTTATTACCTTGTTTATATATGGGTATAACCTTGGCTATTTTTAGAGCAGATGGAACAATGCCCGTAGACAGAGAGCAATTGATGATTTCAGCCAAAGGGTCAGCAACGAGTTCTAATAAGGGACTCATAATAGTTGGGTCTATCTCATCAATAATAATAATAATAATCAAGACCTGAAGAATGAGAAGTTTTAAGACTATTATTAATTGATAATAGTTTAGTACAAGAAGTAGGATAGATGGCAAAAGATGTTGGAATTAAAGACAGTTATCGTAGATGTGAATTGTAATTCATATCTACGTGCAATAGCCAAATTTCATCGTTAGGCCTACATTTGAAACAGAACAAAAGTTATATCGCTTTTAGTTAGCTAGCCCGGCCACTGTTTTTTTACGATTCAAAAACGTAACACAACAACAAGTATCAAAACGATTTTATTGAGTCACATATTAAAAAATTGTCATCAAATGAACTTTATGATGTTTCGCAACTTGTGTTCAATGTGTCCACCACCAGTGCTCACACTTGCTCAGAAGTTGTTCTCAGTCCTTTTGTAGAGTTCTTGATGGCCTTGATGTGTTCGAGAGGTAAATTTCTCCATATCAGTTCCAATGCGACAATCAATTTATTCTCTTATCTCTCTTGGTTTTGGCGCATATTGTGGTATTTCTCCGGCATAGCTATCCACAACCTAAAGGGTAAAATTCTGGGACTAGGGGGCTATTGATTCTTCTCAATGAAACCAGTACAATATTGACGTTGATCGGATCTCCTGTCCTCAACGGCACATTTCTTAACTCTCAGTTAACCTAGTTATTTCTCCGCTCTAACTGTTTATTATCAGAGTAAGTGGTTATCCTAGCTTAAGCTCCAAGACCCTGCTCATGAGGTGTCTGAATACACGTTTTATTGACACATTGGCCATTTTCATTTTGCTAGAAATTTGAATTTCATTGGTTTAATAACAAAATTATTCATTAGACTGATTCCGTGTTGACCAAGGAATGTAGTAGTTTCCATTTCCTTGATCGTCATCTTTCTTGCTAAGTGAATTCGCAGGGACCTGCAGCTACGCTGGAACATGTTTCTTTCGAAAATAGTAACAATAATGGTTGTCTGGCAATATAAAGTTAATCTGATATCATTTATTTAAGATGTGACTTAATAAAATAATTTTTTAGAACTTTTTGTTGCGTAACATTTTGGATAGTCAAAAACAGTGAGTGGGCTTATTAAAAGTGCTATAAATTTTATTCTGTTTCAAATACGTCGATGAAGTTTGACTATTTTACCTAGAGAATTATGAATTACCTCTAAGACAGTAAAACTTGATTTAAAAAATTCTGATTTTTGCCCAAGATTTTTGCAAAAAAACTGTTGGCGATCACTTTTTATGGCGCCCCCTCTGTATACATTCATTGCTCTATCACATGTTCTCCAGTCTTACAAAAGCCGCAATTACCTTTCCGAGCAGTATGCATGATGAATCTTTTTCTTTCTTTTTTTACCCCATCAGCTGTCAGCGGTTATTGCGCTGCCAAGGTAACAGAAGGTTCTATTAATCTAATTCAATTTGGACGTCTAAGTATAAAATATCTAATCTTGTTAGGCTAGCCAGTGCTTAAAGTGTGCAAAAAATAAGTGCCTGGACGCCCCTTACCTTTCCATGCTGTGCTGGCCAATAAGTGGCAGGAGGACGGCGTTCAGATTTTAAAATAAGTGCATGGACGCCGTCAATGACCGTCCAGCCACGATTTAAGCCCTGATGCTAGTCACCCTTCAAAAATATGCAATCCGAGACAGGGCTAATATTCCTCTCCGAGCCCACAGAGCTCTGTATACTTACATTCATGAATTTTCAGAATTAAAAATCGATAAAATTAGGCATTTGCAAATAGGAGAATTTAGGCCTACAAGCCGCCATAGCCATGGCCTTTTACCAAAATTTTGTGTTGAATGATTTCTCTTGCCTTACCTTTGATCGCCACTTTCATCCAGTTAGAAAATTGAATGTCTACGTCTCTATGACCCTTCCTACGCACGTACAGGCATTCGTCTATTCTTTATACAATACTGCAACAATTCTGGAGATCACTTCCTATACATTATCTTCAATCCCAACCTAACACCGGATTATAAAGCATATTAAACTTGGCCTATATATCGTGACCTGACAATTATCTTGGCGTATGTCCACTTTTGTGAATTCCGAGAAAAACGAGGTAGAAGTTTCGCAATTTTGGACGCCAAAAAAAGATATTCAGTGCAATAGAACTTCTGGCAAAGACGTCATATTAAAGCATCGACATTAATTAAAGGATGTTGCATTAAAATTAAACTGAAATTTAGAACGGTTTTGTGAAATTTTGGAAAATGTTGTTTTATATAGATTTAAATCAATTGCAAGTAATCCTGACGAGAAAAAAATTTGAAAAAATTCAACTAATAAAAGAAAGCAATACACAATCATTTGCGACTTTGTTCGTTTCAATTTTCGCAAGCTTAATACCCTTTTTAAATAAAAGAACGTTTTTATTCCCTGGACATACGACACTATGATACAAAGAAGTGCAGTGTAATGATGTCGTATCTCCTTATCGTCCAATCAGCAACGAGCTTTCTCTGGAGATACGACAAAGGCAACACTGAAATTGGACATACGATAAGTAGTTTTCGTTGAATATCTTTAAAACGACTTGTCGTATCTCCTAACGGTTAACAGTGAAGAAAGATAAATAATTTTTTCCTAAAAATCAAGTCTAAACTCGATTTCGAAAAAAATGGACATACGACAAGATAATTGTCAGGTCACGATATACCTTTAAAAATAGTGAGGGTTTCTGCTCAGTGTTTTCGCCAAGCCCTTAGTTCGGTCATTAGTTAAGAGTTGTTTTATTTGCTGATTTTTGCTGCATTGTATTCTGTTTGTCGATTGTGTATTAATAAGTCTTTCCCCATATATAGTAACCTTTGAGTTCCTGCAATTGAATGAACTGGCTGTCATGCGCTATGTGTGTTTCATTATACACGATTACTGGGTGGCGCTATATTAGCGGTATTGCCCAATGCCCATCCCTTCTGGGTCTCCCATGGTTAACCAGATCATGTTAAGTTATTATGCTTATTGCCCTAATTGTATTCTGTTTTGGTGTTAAGGCAGGCAATAAATAAATAAATAAATAAATAAATAGTGAATATTAATAAATAAATGAAATAATAAGTATTACATGCATGCAGGAGAATCAATGGATTGTTCGGCGAGCGATTACATCTGGTGTGAATGCACGGCAGATGACACCCTGATGATGAGTTGCGACTCCGACCATCATCCGCAAGAAGAAACCGTAGCCGTTGTTGATCTTCAAGAACAACAACCCGTCTCGTCTCAGGATCCTTCCTTCGGCCAGCAGCAGCAGCAGCAGCAGCTGCCTGCTCCCCTGACGCCCGTCACGACCTGGGATGAGATGGACGAAGGCGCAGAGGCCGACGGAAACGAAAGCGATTCTGCGGCAGCCGTTATGCACAGCACGTGTGCCGCCGTGGCAGAGCGCGAATTTGCCAGCGCCGTTCGTACGGAGACTGGAGGCACATTTCGTGGAATGATTAAGTTGATTATGTCCGATGACTGGAACGCGTTCGGGGACGATCATTGCGTGGACTACTGCACCATGGAGCAGAAGGACGTCTTCGGTCAACCATTTACTTCCACTCCTCCTGCGCCATCGTCTGCAATGGCCGAACATTGCGCAAATGCAGCTTATATGCCTGGTGTACATGGTTTTCATGACAGAAGAGGTGAATGGAAGGATGAAAAAGATTATGACGACGACGATGATGATGATGATGATGATGAGGAGGAGGAGGAGGAGGAGGATGACGATGATGATGATGACGACAGCGAAGAGGAAGAACAAGAACTGGAGCTAAAAGAAAGAGAAGAAGACGGAGAATGAGAGTTTTACAGTCCGCCGAAAAAGAAGGCAAAAACAGTTTCTTTCCTGCAAAGGGACCGATCGGCTGACTTGTAAAGTAAACCTCCTCCTCCTCCTCCTCCTCCTCCTCCTCCTCCTCCTCCTCCTCCTCCTCCTGCTCCTCCTCCATATGCTCCTACTCGTTCTACTCCTGTACGACGAACGTTTGAAGCGGCGTCATGTCAGAACCATTTAAAGATGGCATCGCTGCTTTTAAATCTTGTATCCGTGTTGTTTCTTCTTTTCTTTTCACTGACGACGACGATTTCTTCTTCTGTTAGCCTTAAGTCGTTCAGCCGTCGTGTTCGTTTCCTTGCAGTCAGCTTCATCCTTGGTAAACCTGAAGACGGGCGTGTCTCTTGAGAAAAGCCGATTTTTCCTCTGTGTTTCTTTTTCTGAACGTTATTAAAATTAATGACCAATGTAACGGACGTGTGTTGTGTGATCTTCAAAAGTAGCGTGTCTGCGAAATAATGCGCTTGCATAGAGTAGGCCTAGGCCTACTTTTAAAAATGAAAATGGCTGGTAGACAGAAATCAAGCGAACACACATAGTTATTTAGACACATGAACACACATGCTTTCATACACAAGCACAGGCACACACATATATTTAGTTATTTCGAACATTTTATATAGCTCTTCTTCGAGGTAAGCTAGAACACTTAGAACATTTGGAACAATAAACAGCATTATAGAGCGAGTCACTGCTAAATTCGATCCTTGGTTTGAACATTGTTTCGTACGTACACTTAAAGCAATTGCATTCACCTTAAATCGTTATAAAGGAATATTTATCATTCATTCATTCATTCATTCATTCATTCATTCATTCATTCATTCATTCATTCAGAGCATTTATATAGCGCCCCTTCAAGAAACTACTCAGAGGCGCTCCCAGCCCAACCACGAACAAAAGAAAAAGGACTTGAGAGACTTGTAGAACCTAGCCGGATGGACCACAAGTAGAGAGCGAATGATGAAAAGTCAGTAAGCCCATACGCATTATTCAATAACTGTACGAGGGGAATCGAATGGCTTATTCCCCCACCATGGATACCCTACGGGCCTGCTATATAGGCCTACCGGGTAATATTCCATCAGGGAAATAGATTAACTCATACTCTGGAATGGAATTTCTCATGCTTCCGACCAGCGTGTAACTTTGCGCTTAAAGATGCGATTACAGGAAATTTACGAATTTTGAGAAATTTGGAGAAAAGTACAGAATTCTGCACAGCGTTCAATCTTTCTTCTTTCTTTGCTCTCTTCCGTCAGTCATGCGACGACGATGAGGCTCCCACGTGACCTTACCCGACTTGTCTATATCTGATGAGATCCTTTGCTCTTAACATAGGCCTACTAATATCCATATCCTCTCAATAGCTTTCAATAACGGTTGGCAATTCCATAAAGCGAAAAGTGCTTAATTAATACATGAACGAAAGACTATCTCATTAGATATATATTTTGCAAGCTCGTAAAAAGGTCTTTAAGTGAGAAATGTTCATTATTCGAGCAGAAGCAAGTTTATTCCTAGGAGGCGGAAGAGCTGTGATTGATTGTGAAGAAATGACCAAATAGGCCTATTACACGTTACGGGTTAGTATCACATGTTACGATGATAGCGAGTTACGTAAGAACTGTACCGGTCAAACTCGCTATATAGACCAACGAATGCACTGCGCTGTCAGGTGTCGCCATGCTCTAGAAACTGCTGGAAACCACTGTTTACCGTTCTCATGCTAGACTTGCGAGAGCTATTACAACTTGCAAAATAATGTAAATGCTTACTCACCTGCTTAATTAGTGTTTGCTTACCAACCTGTGGGACGCTGTGGCGTAGTGGTGGCGTCGTTGCCTTGAAGCCGGAAGGTTCGAGGTTCAAATCCACCTCAAGTCGCCGCGTAGGGACCTTGGGCAAGTCCTTCACTCGCAATTGCTCAGCGATTCGGCGTGAAACTCCGATGCAGTGTCCGCTCTGCAGTCGGGAGCGCCTCTGATTAGAGAGCTTGAAGGGGCGCTATAACAAGTGAACTTACAAACAAACAAACCTACTCATATAGTAATTTACTTACTTGCTTACTTACCCGTTTCTTCAAGCGGAAGTTGCACGTGATGGGGCTCTTGTGACAGAGCGCGGTGAATAGTAATTAGGCTGCTCACCCTTGATCAGATTTTGGCGCCAGAGTCGCACGATCAAATACCGCGAATTTCTGAAGATTTCGCTTGCGTCTGTAACTTTGGCTCTGCGAGCAGTCGTTGCACGATCGTTTGCACCGGTTTCGACTGTTCGACGTCTGTCGTTTGCGATTTTCGGTAAGTAGCAGACGATCTATGCTGAAACGAAGTTTAGGTAGGCCTCCCACTTTACAGTTACTGTCTGTGTCTGTCTGTCTATTAATTTATACTTTTTCAGTTCTGCTGTAAGAGCATTGATCACATGAGAGTCATGCACACGTCCGAACTTATGTTCAGTCAAACATATGCATAATCTTTTGCGCCATGCAGTTGCTCGTTTACTCTAACCTCTGACTTAGTTCCCTATAACTTCAGATCGTCACTTAATTATGAAAGGATTATCACTAGAACAAATACTCGTGTGTTCTCAATTAAAAGTGCGGGTCCTAGGACCTGTAACAACTTACCCTTGTTTATTAGGAATTCCCTTTGCTTCACCTTGTTTAAACGTCAACTTAAAAGCCTATATTCTTTGGTTTTCAACGACTTTTCTATATTGGAACAGTCAACATGACCTTTAGACGTTTCCCAAGGATTAGTTAATTAGCTAACATAAAATCTTTCTTTAATAATCAATGATTTGCATAACCTGTGGCTGTTTATTAGAAATTGTATTTGGAAAACCCTGACAGTGGGACAGTAGTCCCTTAATTAAGGGTTCTCTCCTTTTTTGCTTTTTGTAAGTTTCTATATCCGTTATTATGCAATAAAGATGTTTTGTCAACTGTCACTTTAAGCAATAAAAACTGGGGTGGTTGGTTGTGGTTAAGATAGCATTTCCTATTTGCCGAATTACCAGCCTATATATCACTTAAACCTGGCTATTGCGAATGAAAACTGCTTAATGTCGAAAATCATTACAGATTAAAATCGGACTTGACTGTATCTCCCTTCAAGACAGAGCTTTTGCTAACGTTTCCGATGCAGGGAAGGCTGGTGCAGCAGTGTCTATGCCATGTCGATGGTAGTAGTGAGTACTTCTTCAGAGTAGGCTTCTCAACACAGCATGCTCAGTCGTCGGCTCGTTGCTGTCGAGGAAATAGCAGCAGGATGTAAACATGGGGTGGGGACCGGTAGAGTAACGGATAACACGCTGGCGTAGAGTGCGAGTGGTAACGAGTTCGAGCCCCCTTTGAGCGGACATGCTCAAAGGGGGCTCCTATTGTAGGCTCCTATTAGCGCCATGTGATTGCAAAGGTGTCTGTTCTGCTAGCAGTTTAGTTTAATTAAGATTACTGCATAACTTGTAAATGTAAAGCGCAGTGCAAGCCAGCCAGCCACCCACCCACCCACCCACCCACCCACCCACACAGCCAGCCCAAAGCATGGATGATGATGATGATGATGATGATGATGATGATGATGATGATGATGATGATGATGATGATGATGATGATGATGATGGAGGAGCAGTAGCAGGTGGAGGAGGATGAGGAGGAGGGCGACGCTAGTTGTGTGCTCACATTGTCGTTACACTGCAACAAAATTCTATGAACAGACTTCAATAAAATCTGCAAACATTTGCGCATCGGGTTCCAAAGTGGACAATTCGGTGAGAGAAATCGTAAAGTTCGGTGACATTCGGATCAACTTAGCATAACATATGAACGGAAAGTTTGAAAGTAAGTCAGAAGATCGCCGCAGTACGTGATGCATTTAGACGGATTGACGTGTTATGTCTCTGAAATCTTCGCTGAAATAATCTTCGTTTGTATACAATCGGGAAGTTATAGTCCAACATCTAGTAATTGCAAATTCTTTCAAGCAGGCATTACTTTCATCAATAGAACTTCTTTGCCACTAAATGTACTCGTCTGCAGTAATGCAACTATAGTTTCTTGAATGACCGCCAGGTTCAGCTTAAGGGTTAGCGTCGTCATTGATGCACTGTCAATTATTATGCAATTTCTGGTGTTCTATCGGTTTGGCATTCTCATCATGATTATTATTCAGCATCGCATCCGTTTCATAGGTGAAAATAAATTGGACTTATTAAGTGGAAGCGGTGTATAGATGAAAATACTCTTTCTGAAACATGATTGTATCATGATTGTATCATGATGCATGATAAAAGAGCTGTTGCTGCTGAAAGAGAAGCTGCACAGACGAAGCAACAAAATCATTGCCGAAACAGTAGCTCCATTGATTAAATGAACTTTTCGATAAGTGAAAGAAGGACTGACGAAAATAACAATGCTAGAGTATACAATAATAATAGCCTACATTCAGGTTGGACTATTTCTAGTCTCAGGAATAACAGACTTATCAGAGGTAAGCCAGAGTTACGCTTCGACGACTAAGGTTGTCCGTATCGTCTGTTTCAGGGACATCCAAAGCGGATAATATTGTCGGAAATGAATCGAGGCGGAAACGCTGCTCAGAGGGGACGAGCGCGTGTCGACGGTGGCACTGCTCGAGCTGACGGCGGCAGCGAGGATCGACGTGCAACGGTTGCACGTCGCAGCACGTGGTCCATATCGCATATGCGATTTCTGGTGTCTACGCGCGAGAGATTCAAACGTGTCTTCGGTCGTCACCAGATCGATTTCCGAAGTCGCATCAGCGCATTTGCCGAAACCTTGCGAGACAGACCTCACCTGACTGCCGCCGACCGGAGCGTCATTGCAGGCGCCAACGTGTGGGCGGCGATGCAGTACGACTTCGTGAAGAGGGCCTCCGAGGACTACCGACGTATGACAGGCGATCCGCTGCCCACAGACATCCCCATTCCCAGTGAGGCAGCCATGGCAGCCGCTATTGCTGCTGCAGACGTTGCAACTGCTGCAGCCTACGCTGCTTCCGGTGCCGCAGCCGCCGCGCAATCGACCGCTGCCGCCGCCAGATCCGCCAGCGTCGTGGCCGCTGCTGCGCTCGACCGCGCCAACGGTCTGCCTGCCGGCCAGTGCCAGGGCGGCGTCCGTGCGGGAGGCGAGGACGACAACAGTCCGTTCGGCCGCTATTGCGTGCCCCCGTCTCAGGGATCCGCTCCTGCAAGCTCACGAGGCGTCGCAAACGCAGCGGTGCCCGACGTCGTCAACGATCCGGGGAACGTCCGCCCCGCGCAAGAGGTTCCGGTCTTCGATGCCGCATACGAAGAAGGCGGGGGGACTGCTGAGGAGGGCCGAGCAGCAGCAGCAGCAGCAGCCGACGACGATGCTCAGCAGCCGACTGCGCGTCGCCGACGCCGCAGTGCCAGGATCCTTATGAGACGCGCGATGCCGTAAGGCAGCCGTCCGAGCAACGACGGTCGCCTTCCGTAGGTACAGGCCTACGCTCATGCAAGATCTGCCAAGGGCGCTCGTCCATTATAGCCCCAAGAAGACAGGGGCATCTTTTTTTACCAGCCTCTTCAAAACTTACCATTTCTTGCGTTCCATTTTGCATGACAGATGCAACACTTTTCTTTTACATTGTCGAAAAATTATAGATATATATATAAATATACATGATATGTATATATATATATATATATATAAGGCGTCTAGTCGTTGCTCAGTTCAATTGTAGAATTTGTAGTCCATTGTGGTACGTAAGCAAAAATACAGGCACACGCGTGCAATTACGAGTTTTGTGTTGGTATTAATATAATATAGTCTATGTATCTTCAATCTCTAGCACGAAGTCATCGTAACAAGTTCCATCTTTAAGCGCATTGCAAGTCGCTCCTTTCTTCCACTGCTCTTGAACGCTGAGCCTACATTTGGGAGTCCATATCCCGTATCCGCACTCTTATAGGCTGCAGAATAACGCCTCCATCGACCTGCAACGTCATCTTTTTGCAGCTTCTATATAATATTATGACGTTCCAATTTCTTTCTTTCTATACTTGAAAACGTTCTCCGCACACTCGCGGTATTATTTTGCAAGCTGATCCATGATGATTTTCCAGAGCGGGTCTGCCTCTAGTATAGACATAGCCCGATCAAGACTTGATATCTACATGTATGGACCGTCCTCTTGGGGAACCGGTGTTTCAGCCTGGCAGAGTCGCACTGTCCGCGAATGGAAGTTCGCAGACGGAAGGTCACTGCAGCAGGCGTGTGAAGAAAGCCTACAAACGAATACCTCATGACCAAGCGTAGAACCGCCGTTTCCTTCAAGAACACAGAGGACGGTACGCCCGCACGCAGGCACATCATAGAGTTTGACAAGAATAGCCTCCTTTACGGTTGCTGAGGAAAGGCTGCTACACTGTACGTGTGGCATTGTGGCAGCGCGTTATTCTTGTAAAATTTCAATTTTTAGAGGCCGTTCTTCATCTTCAATACTGGACTCTTCTTTATGCATTTTGGCACGTTCAGCAAAAGAATACTTTTGGAAAACATACCCATCGTCAGATAGAGTCGTGTACACGCATAGATAGCACTCTTAACCGATTGGAGCTTTAATAGTGGAGAAATCGTGATTTTATTCTATTTACACACCAACCAGTTTCTGGATTAGCTTAGACTGTTAACGAACAGCTTATATCAGGCTGGATGGTGGAACAGATCAGAATGTGTATGGAAAGAGTGCATTTTTAGTGCATTTTCTTTGTGAACGTTGAAAACAAACCAGTTTAGGCTGAAGTCTTGAAGCGAGTGCGACACTGCGAATTAGCTCAAGTGATTCGTGACTGTGATTTTCGACAAGCAGTAAAACTTAAAAAAAAACAGTTACATCACTTTCGAATGCGACGGTGAAACGCATTACTCAGTGGGAAGAAACGAGATTCGGTATACGCCTGAGAACTGCAGAATGCTGTCGCTAAACGTCCGTTCGTCCGTTGCCGTATCATTTGGAAATGATGCTGCAGTATCATTTGGTCGCAGAACGGTATGCAGAGAAGAATTTGTCTTCGAATAGAAATCTCTATGGAGGGGTGGGCGGGTGGGTGGGTGGGTGGGTGGGTGGGTGGGTGGGGTACATATGAATTCTTATCGATTGATTGGAAAATCTTGATGTGAATGTCAGCTGCAGTAGGCCAAGTGTCGTGCGGAACGCAAATGTAGAAGCAGACCGACACCATGCACTGCAGCAATTGAAAGGTAGCCTATAATACCCCGTGGTCACTAGTCACATTTAACGTGAAATGCAAGGATAGCGCTCACTTACAACGTTCTCGACATAGACGATGCATTGCAGTCTATAGCCTAGGCCTTCTTTTGAAACACAGGGCGTCTTTCCATTTGCAGGTATGTACTCTGGCGACGATCATGGCCCTGGGTCGCATTCGTGGACCCTTGCTACGGCCGCTGCTACGGCCGCGGCGCTGAGTTCCGGCTGGCGAGGCGGCATCCGCGTCTACTGCCTGATGACGGACGAACGCACCAACGTGCCTTTACGGCGAAGGGAAGAAGTCTCGTTCACGTTCGCGTGCGTCCTGCTTCCTTCGTGCAGCATCGGCCGTCGTCGTTCAACTGCGCAGCAGCAGGTCATTCGGTACTACGACGTCATCGAAATGTCGTCCCTGTGCCGTCTTCAGTCGGTCTCGGCAGAGGAGATAGCCGCCACCGTTTGTGCGTCGTGGACGGCGGAGGACACCGTATGGTAAGCGAAGTGACAACGCCACTGCCTCGCCCGGCGGCGGCCATCAATCGTCTGGCCGTAAAACGAACTGTGCCAGCGCGCCTGCGCTCTTGGCCGTTGTCTTGTGGACGATTGGCGCCATAGATGTGAAAACGATGGAAACGGAGCCAGATTAAAAAATGTGAAACACGTCGTTTTTATTCGAGAAGATAAAGAACGGAAAAAACGACAAAAACGGAACAGAAAAACAATTTTACTTTTTCACATCTTCAATATTATCTTACACTTAAAAACCTTGTTTATTCGATTTTATCTTAATCGGGAAATGACAGCACTTTACTGATAGGCCAAAATTAGTTATAAGTGACATTAATCCACATTCTACAACAATGATTTCTGTTTGTTTTTACCTTGGTTTAATAAGAAATTGGGAAAAATTAAAGGTATTGAAATCCTTTCAAATTCAAATTGCAAACATATCCTAGCACGCATAAGATCACTTTGATCAGCAGAAAGCAGATAAGATCTAGTCATAAGCAAAGAATCAGGCCTGTAGGCTTGATGTGTGCTAAAATTATATTTTACACTCCAAAATGTTGTTAATTATATAGGACTACGAAGTTTATGTAAAAATAACTTTCATAAATTTCATTTCTTGCATGGACCTAGTGCATGCATTTCTAAGATGATGACGTTAAACAATATTAAATAATGACTTTAGTTAGTCGATTCCTTGAGAGTAGCCTACGGTGAAAACGTAACAAATATAATAAAAAATAAAATTAAGTAAAGTAATGATAGACAGTAAAAACGACGTTTCTTGAAAAAAATAACACACGAAAAAGTTTCAAACAACTATGATCGGCAGTGCCAATGTTCTCTATAGGCCTACCTAATAATTATTGGCTGCTTCGGATGGAAAATCGTAAACTCTTGTGCCTAACGATACGGTTTCGATTTGCTTTGCAGAAAGAAATTTATATGGTCAGAGCCGTCTTATGGTCATTGTAGGGCCTAGGCACTTTTGAAAATTTTCTATTCGTAGGCCTCTATCCACTTTTGCATATTAGCCTAATCCATTCGTGAGACCTAGGGTTTATCCAACTCAACTCTGCATTTGTTCAAATTGCAACACATTTACATTATTTCTTAAAATTATGCTGAACCATGTTTTGTGAACTCATTCAGTTTTGAGATATAGGCTATTCACGTGATCTAGAAGATGCATTTATTGACGAATTTCTTTTGTTTTCTCGAATGTTTGCAGACAATAAATCTGTAGCTGAAATGATTAGGTCACAAATAGCCTAACTGACAAGCTGGTCTCCAGTTTTACAAATGTCAATATTGCTTTTCGAATTTATCTTTCTATTTTTGGAACAAGTTGTGAAGGTGAACGTTCTTTTTAGAAACTGAAAATTATCAAAAATTACCTTCGGTCAACGATGGGACAGGCACGACTATCCTCCCCTGCATTACTTTCAATTGAAAACGACTCTATGCGAGAAATTACATTTGAAGACGTTATAAGCGATTTCGCGAATGCAAAGAGCCGCAAAGTTAACATAATATAGCCTAGCTTAGCCAATGCTACTTTTTTATTAGCTAACTCTAGCCTTAAAAAATTAGCTCGTTAAAATTAAATTTGCAAGTTTTAGTTTTCTGTTTGTTTTTTCCGGTCATTGACCAATCACTGCATTTATTTTTTAATATATATCTTCAGGATTTCGTAGGCCCCTGGTAAGTTCGTAGGCCCTAGGCACAGTGCCTACTGTGCCTACTGTATAAGACGGCCCTGTATATGGTGTCCCCAAGGATCAATGCTTGGACCTCTTCTCTTCCTGTTGTAAATCAATGACTTGTCCCTTGCCCTCGTCCATATGTAAACTTATACTATTTGCTGACCATACTAAAGTCTTCTTTCCTCATCATTCCTTAGACCACATATAGGCTATGACATACCAAATAATGAACTTGTCATAATAGTGGAATGGTTCAAAACCAATGGACTATCCCTTAGCATTGATAAAACCGATTTAATCTTATTTCATACCAAAAGGAAAATAGTCCACGATGCGAATCAACAATGTCCCCATCACCCACACTAATTCATCTGAATTTCTTGGGAGCATTGTGTATAGTCACCATGCGTGGAATGATCATGTTTAAACTATAGGGTGACACGAAAGTTCGTTCACCGTTTTCAAAATGCGTTATCTCAGTAACGGCTTCATATTTCTTTATAATATTTTGCCAGTGTATACATCAGTCAAATGAAAGATACTGGTACAAATTTGATTATGATCCGGTCCGTTTTCGCCATTATTTATAAGAAAGTGTAAAGAAGACCAGTTTTTGCGGAAAAACCGCGTTCGTCAAATTAAAACAATAAAGAAACTGTGTATACGCCTAGCCTCGTATACAAGCGTGACAAGACACTGTTGTTACCTATATAGGACATACACAGACGTAGGCTATTAGCGTACAGTATCTCCTTTCTGCTTAATGACAGCACTGACTCTATCTGGCATGACTGGATCAGCCTCTGAAGTGTCCCAACTGCTATCATTCTCCACACTCGTTGGAGGCGACGCTTGAGCTGATCAGCGTTCTTTGGCTCGGGATCTCTATAAACGATGAGCGATGAAATACTCCACAAGTTCTCAATAGGAGAGAGGTCCAGAGAGTTGGGTGGCCAATCCTTCGGCTTTATGTGTGGCGGGAGGTTGTAGTCTAGCCACTTCGATCGTCGTCACAGCTGATGTATGACAGCGTGCGCCATCCTGCTGAAATACTCCTAGGTCATTGTCAACAAATAACTTTCGTTGCATGACACTGCCGTTGTCATTTTCTCTCTCGAACGCTGGCTTCGCGATCTGCTCAAGAATGTTGTTGATGTAGCCTACGTAGTACTGCGAGTTCAGTCTGGTACCATTTGGCACAAATTCAAGTTTAGTGGGACCCATTGCAGTCAGCCCACCCCAAACCATCGACGGACTAAACTTCATCTGTGGAGGCAGGCGTAACGTAAGCTTACTCTTCCTATGCCGGATAGAGTCAGTGCTGTCATTAAGCAGAAAGGAGATACTGTACGCTAATAGCCTACGTCTGTGTATGTCCTATATAAGTAACAACAGTGTCTTGTCACGCTTGTATACGAGGCTAGGCGTATACGCAGTTTCTTTATTGTGTTAATTTGACGAACGCGGTTTTTCCGCAAAAACTGGTCGTCTTTACATTCTCTTATAAATAATGGCGAAAACGGACAGGATCATAATGAAATTTGTACCAATATCTTTCATTTGACTGATGTATACACTGACAAAATATTATAAAGAAATATGAAGCCGTTACTGAGATAACGCATTTTGAAAACGGTGAACGAACTTTTGTGTCACCCTATATAACAAAAAAATTGCCAACAACTAAACATTGCCTCCCAAAACCCGTCCTCTATTATCTCTACTATAGGCCTACACTTATTTTTCCTAAACTGTCTTACTGTAATATATTCTGGGGTTCCAACCATCTTTCCCGCCTGAAACCATTGATTAGATCTGCACTGCAAAACGAGCCGCAAGAAAAATTTGTGGTGCTCAATGCTCATTGCAGATGCAACTCTGCTCCTCTGTACTTAAATCGTATGTATGTAAATTTCAGACGATATGTCTTCTTATGCATCGTTTTCTCCAGAGTCTACTGCCCAACTACTTCAAAACTTATTTTATTACTGGCTCTAAACTTCACGACCATGCCACCTCCGGGCATGCTAACTTTGATCGCTGTTATTATGCGTGCCTGAAAATTAAACAATTTTCAATAAAATATTTGGTTCCTAAGATTTGGAATGGTCTTGCAACTCCTATATCTGCCCTTCAAACCACCAGCCTCTTAAAAAGCCGGCTAAAAAGTTTCTTATTGACTACATAATGTTGCTGCCCATACATTCCAGCAGTTTCTTTATCGTAGTAATATATATATATATATAATATATATATGCTTTATTACTGTCTTTTTTGCTCAAAATTTATATATTGTGGCGTCCCTGTCTTGATCTTCCTTCTGCTACAAGTGATAGCTTTGGCATTTGGTTGCTATTAATTACTGTAAAGATTTGTTCTACTTGTTGCGGTGAACAAATATAATAATAATAAATAATAATAAGACAATTTATATAGCGCCGTAGCTCAGCCGAGGCCGAAGGAAAGGGCGCTGTACACGGGATCACATGTCACTGTTAATTATACGATTGATAATAACCCACTTATGGTTTTCCTTATTATTGTTTCATTACTGTCTGTTATTCACATTAAACTATATTGTTGCCTTGCTGTCTGGATCTCCCTTCTGATATAATTATGTCTTTACAATGGCATTTGGCTGTTAACAATTGTTGTCAAACATTTTGTACTACTTGCCGTCGTGGACATACCTAGCATACAATCAATAGCTCTATACATTTATATTTCAAAACACCTTTTATCTGTCCTAGTCTTGATAATGCGCACAAAGCCTCAAAATTACTGCCTTGACTTGTCTTGCCTATGTCTGTTTCTTTCTCCTAGCTCGTACACAGGGCTTAAAGTGTGCCTTGACGGTCATGGACGGCGTCCATGCACTTGTTTTAAAATTTGAACGCCGTCCAGCCACTTATTGGCGAGCACAGACTGGAAAGGCAAGGGGGGTCCAGGCACTTCTTTCCCCACACTTTAGGCACTGCTCGTACACTTCTGCCCATACCGCTTATGATGTAACTATACTATCCACCATCTTTATATAAAATTCCTGTTTTTGGTTGCCCAGGTTTAGCGGGATCACTCTCTTTCTGGGTAACCCTTTCTCAGGAATCTCTTACCTGATAATTATCTGATGTTATTTAGCCTCTGATGTTCAATGCTTTTGTCTGTCTATATTGTGTTAAGACACACATTGAGAGGAAATGAACTACATGTATAATGTTGAAGGAAAATTGAAGGGAAGAATAAACAAGAGGAATAAAAGAAGACCAGGGCCGCATTAAGACTAGTGCGGACACGGGTGCTGTGATAACATTCCTGGGCCGCTGGGACAGCTACCGGTCAACCAGACACATAATATTATTATAACATGTTGACCAACGAGTATATACGAACTACCTAAGGATGATGCTCTCTTCCTTTGGTGCATTTCTTTGAAATAAAATTTCAGGCACTGGTGCAATAACAGTAGGAAGCGACTGTGACAACAGTGCGACAAGCAAGCAATATATCATTCAAAATTATATTTAAATCATTCAGTTCTATATTTGAAATCATAGAATGTTTGGCTAACTTTACTTTAATCGAATGCTTTCGCGTTTAACTTTAACACTCGTCATAGTAATCACCTGCTAGGCATGAGAAAGTCAGTATTCACGCTAAGCCTGCAGAGGAGCCTTGCGAACTTCCATAGGAGCAAAGTTGTCAACGGCATAATAATTGATGTCGATCGCGCGCAGGAGTTTATTATGCCGATATTTGGAAAACTGCAATAGCCTAAAATTCGAGGACGGAAGTAGCGGACGGACGTATCGCTTGACGACATCCAATTCCGACTTAGCAGACGTTGCCAGGATGTACACAGGAGGACAGGGATGAATATTGAACAACTGAGGAATGTGACGCGGAACAGAACGTAGTGGAGAAGGCTTGTCATGACGTTCGCTATAGTTCCCCTAACTGAAAGCACAATGTGACAGGGTGAGACGCTGCCAACTCAGCCAGTCTTAGACGGCGACCAGTTGAAGGTTCACCATCCATATAGAGACTCAAAGTGAAGTAGCATTTTCAGTTTCAGCAATTCTTCATGAAAACATTGCTACACATCGTCTTCTCAGTTTTGCCAGTCTTCCCCGAACTGCCCCATAGAAAAAGAAGGTTTGTATGAACTTGTATTACACGTCACCACGAAATCTGTCTCTTGTCGCAAAAAGTCACTAAGCAGTGCTGAAACAATTTTATATATATATATATATATATATATATATAATGAACAAGTCACTGACTGACTGACTGACTGACTGACTGACTGACCGACCGACCAACCGACCGACCGACCGACCGACCGGCCGGCTGGCTGGCTGGCTGGCTGGCTGGCTGGCTGGCTGGCTGACTGGCTGGCTGGCGGGCTCGCTCGCTCGCTCGCTCGCTCGCTCACTTGTGTATTGATTGATTGATTGATTGATTCATTGATTGATTCAATTCATTTTTTTAAACCATAATCATCAATTAGTCAGTCATAACAGGACGGCAGCAGGCAAGCAAGGAAGGTCCTCATGAATGAAAATACCGCTAATAGGGAGGGACGCATAATTATTTACTTGCACTACTTTAACTGGTGGCAAGACGGCTAACGGCATGCATTGAACCTTAGGCTATAAACAGCAAGAGGAGACAAATCATGTATTGAATTCAACTATTAAAACAAAAGAAACAAAAGCAAATCAGTGCATAATAATTATAAGGTTAATTATCTTCAACGGTCACCTAGTAGTGCTTTAGTCCTTTTCAATATGGACGCCTGTTGGATATGAATAGGAACTGAGTTTATTGTTGACTTGCTGAATGCATTATCGATTATACAGTGTGAGAATTGTGGAAACGAAGTGACTAGGGGACCGCCAGGCGGCTGTCGTATTTCAATTACTAGCGGACCGCCAGTCACATGTAACCTGTCACATGACCCGAGTCACGAGTCTTCATTCTTGAATAATGGCGGCAGTTATCGATTGCTTGTTTTATGTCGGACAAACGTTTTCTTGTTTTTTCTTGTTTTAAGGACAGAGTAAGTAACCAATGTTCATATACATGATAGGGTTAGGGTTAGGGATAGGGTAGGGTTAGTTACAAGAACTTTTTCTTCAAAAATCGAACTTCAAATTAGATAATAATATTCGTTATGGCATGGCCGCCATTCGCAGATTCAGCATGAGACGGCCGCCTGGACTCGTGACTCGGGTCATGTGACAGGTTACACGTGACTGGCGGTCCGCTAGTAATTGAAATACGACAGCCGCCTGGCGGTCCCCTAGTCACAGCCTTGTGGAAAAATAACTTGCGACTGTTCTAAGATCCACTTGGGATTTGGGTGTGAAAAACAGACTTAACTGGGGGGTTTTAAGAAAAACTTGGGACCGAAACCTTTCCTCAAACACCGGAAATGCTCATACTGATCTGTCTGTGACGAACATGTTTTCGTTCATCATACGCTAGAGGCGCTCTTGCCCTTGCGTCGTAAGACAGACTGCGAAGTGAACCCTCTATTGTAATTGTTACTCTTCGCTTGACGCCCTTTTGCATTGGCTGGCTGGGAGTCTGGATTTTCCCGCGGGTTTTGCTGATTGGTAGCTGAGTAGCGCGAAATTTTTGCGCCTGTAATTGCCTTGATAAACAGGACTGACGTGTTGCTTAAAGACGGCGCCATTTCATATCTTGCTATGCAGGTAACAATTCGGAAGGAAAAATTACTCCTTTTTGATATTTCGATGCTTGGCACAATGATATAGCTTATTATTATTGCAGTCTATGGTCTGCCGCTTCACTTGTCTGTTTATTGGTCGCTTAGCAAGGAGTCCGACGGCGTAACGATCGGGTATGAGTTCGATATTTGTTGTGAAACTGCATTTGTTTAGCCTAATGGTATAATAGTTCACATTTCTAGTGCATAGCGTTAGTCACATGAGTTGCTATTTTTTATCTGTTCCAAACATTTATGAATACAACAATAGAATGAAATTTAATGATCTTGATAAAACCAATGATAGAAGGGGATTATACGAACATGTAGAAAGTCCGGTTTTTCGCTGTGTAGGCCTACAAAAGCTAAGCAATTTCTCATATATAATCCCGAAACTTATGTAGCGCCTGTGTATTCTATCGTATTAGCGGAATAAAAATACATGAATTTTTAGCACAATTACTTTTCAAAAATCCGGCTTCTACTTTGGCACGAATTATTCTCTTCAATCAGGTTTCAAGTGGCAATAAGGCATGAATTCATTTAATCAATCAATCAATCAATCAATCAATCAATCAATCAATCAATCAATCAATCAGTCAATCAATCAATCAATCAATCAATCAATCCAGCTCCTTTTTCATCAATAGCTCTTTTTCATCAGTCCAACTTCTATTTGCATAATAATTATTTTTCATCAATACAGATCCAATTTCAGCAATAGGCCTAACGTTTTAATAAATGCCACTTCTAACGACGCAAAAATTATTTCCATCATTTCGACTTCTATTTAGCAAGAATTCCTTTCGTCAATCCAACTTGTATGCGCTTAACTCTGAATCCCATACAATGGCGAATAATTTATTCCGCTAAAACCATATATTTCCCAGCGCAGGACAGTAACTTTGTACTCGTATACGAGAATTTTTGCCATATGAAGTCAATCTTCCTTCGTGAAGACAATCTTTTAATCTTATTATCCTACGCCATAGATTTCTTTGATGTTTACTTGTCTAAACTAAGGAACTGAAATGACACTCTTTTTGATTTTTCAGCTTCTCACAAAATCGCGTCAAAGCGACAAAACCGAAGACAGGCGCCATTACAAGGATTCTCCTAGCCGATTCGGTGCCAAATCAGAATTGCATGCTTTTGCATATTGAGTAGGCGGTTGTGACGCATGCATGCATGCATGCAGACAGAGAAACAGACAGACAGACAGCCAGCCAGCCAGCCAGCCAGCCAGCCAGCCAGCCAGACAGACAGACAGACTTTAAAAAGTATGTTCATTAAAATTCTTTTCAAATAAGTAAGTGAGTAAGTAATTAAGTAAGTAAGTAAGTAAGTAAGTACTGTATGTGATTAAGTATTTTTTTATTACACCACTTGCAAACGCAAAATGGGAAATAGAACATCATCATTAGCAATGCCACTCATAACTTTTTCCACCTAGATATAGGTATTTTCTGTCTTGTCTAGGTTTCTAGTTTTTTTGGTCAGTATCTAGCTTTTTTCTCACGATAGCCTACTTTATTAGAATTTTTACATACAAATTTCTCTTTTAAAACTGAAAATGCGCAAAAGACGTCAAAAAATTGAATTTTTTATGGAATTTGCATCAAAAAATTAAAATTTTGGAGCAAAAGACTAAAAACAGGTCATAAGAAAATTGTTTGTATAGAAAAAGGGAGCAAATTTTAATCATCGGACGACTAGGAAAAGGTCGTCAGAAATTTCAAACCTGAAAATTGGACAAATCTATGTATATTGCAGGGAAATCGTCAGTCTAGCCTTTTCTAGCCTTTTTTCGAGCGGATCTGACTTTTTCATGCTCCAGAGTGGCATCCCTGATCATAATACATCGAAGTGAAGTAAAGTAATATTAGGCAACAAAATCGTTCAAATTAATATGACAAGTTAATGATAATATGATTACTGAACTATTAACGTTAAACAAGTTAAAGTTCTAAAAAGTCATTAAGAAGTAGGCTAGACCTTGAAGGAACCTATTCTGAAAATGTCAAAGATACCAATTTTATTCAGTTATTCAGTTAGGAATTTCGTTTTATCACAAGCCTTCCATTTCTAATCGACTTTCAGAATTTTCTTTCTTACTTACATTTTATAGCATTTTGTGTTTTGTTCGTTGCTGTTAATTAGGCTAATCGATATGTCTGAACTTAGGCCATATAGTGCAACGAATAGGCTATACATATATAATTTAAATGACAAATGTTTATTCATAATATAATTTTAATTGCTGTAGCGCAAAGGAAGTTAGCCTACATGATATCCTACATATCAAAATATCAATTCATTATTTGATCTTGATTTATGCAGTGCAGTGAAATTCATTAGCAAGCTGGCAAGACGTAGGCTACACCTAGGCTACTTAAATTCAAACTGCAGCTACAGTGTCGTTTGATGTAATGAATACTTTAATGGATAGCCTTTCTGCGCCGAGAGCTCATAAACCAGTTCGTGAAGAAATTCTTTTTCAGTATGGCAAACCTCACTGGCAAAGGATATAATTATTTTGTCGGCTGTAATTTTTCTTCTTATTGTAATGCAGTCACGAAAATATGTAGAATGGTCTTGCATTTATGTAGGTTTTTATTTGTTGTAAAACAGTATACAGGCTATCTACATGTTGTAGCCTAAATATGCTCTCGGTTTTATTGACTTAATACTGCCTGTTTAATATGATTGATTACATAATTATATAATTCCAAACTTAGGTCAGAATCTTACTGAAGATTAAATTATAATAAACAATCATTGAGTTATCTTAACAAACTGAATTATGAACCAAGAAATTCAAGTACTCTATAAGTTTTAAATCGGCAACGTATGATAGATAACCACCGTATTCAATGCTTATGTTGTCACTGTAGCCTATTGTATATGATTTAAGTGTTCGTCAACGACCATTGATGTCATATGACGAAGTTAAAATTTATTGCAAAACTCTT
Organism: Lumbricus terrestris; assembly: GCA_949752735.1. Classification (NCBI taxonomy): domain Eukaryota; kingdom Metazoa; phylum Annelida; class Clitellata; order Crassiclitellata; family Lumbricidae; genus Lumbricus; species Lumbricus terrestris. Next base: position 46,451,116 of record OX457047.1, on the reverse strand, counting down.
CTTTAGTCACAAACTTGGTTAGATTATTCTACAATTCTGAGCATGTAATTTAAGTGTAGCCTAGGCGTTGAGATTTTAAAGCAAGTGCCTGGACGCCGTCCATGACCGTCCAACCACACTTGAAGCCCTGCGTTTAGTGAATTATTATTGATAGCTGGGTCTTTCCCCGATGTAGAGCATTTTGCGTATGAGTGGTAGCCTAATACTCCGAACGACCGTCTTAAATTCAAAGTACATCGGTTAATCGTACGCAAGCTGGATCGCTGGAAAGAACTCTCGCTGAATAGAATCGCGTTATTGATACAAAATCATTTCTACTTAAATGGAAGCTGGATTTATGAAAATCTTATCCCTTTCATTGGAACTGACTGGAATGAAGAAATTGTTCTTGCTTAAATTGGAGTCCTATTGATGAAAAATAATTGTTATTTGAGCAGAAGTTGGATTGATAAAAACAATTGTTGCTGTTTGATAAAAAAGACGGTCTAGTGGAACGAATATTTGCCCGCCCAAAATGAAATGGAAGCTGTAGGCCTATTGACAAGAAGCATTCATGCTGTCATTAAAACAATAACAGAAAGAGGTATGAATAATTACCGAATGACACTAACAAGTTTGACGTCTGACGACGACACTTTATCGATGCCTACGACATCGATTGGTCGAAACAGCATCGCAAACAGGACACTTGCTTTTTATCAATATTAACTACAGTTATGGACTATAATTTATAATATGCACGGTGGAGGGGTTAATGTACGGGGGAAATATGTCCTGGGCTAAATCGTTGGGATGTCCTTTGGGGGTTCTGTTCGAGGGTTTTGTCCAGGACGTTAATGCCCTACACTTGCTGTTCTTTATGACGATTCTTCGTTAGTCTTATTCCAAACAAAATGTCTACCCCTAAATGTGAAGATAATTTCTGGCAAGTTATCGTCGCATCGTTATATATAATTATAGCCTACCAACTTCAACGATTCACGCTTAAATTGTACACGATAACTATTATCAATCGAGCTCGTATTTAGGCCTACTCAAGTGTCGTTTCCACATGTGAAAAATCTCTATTTTCAGACAAAACGTTTTGGCTGAAAGAGCTTCTGCGTTTGCCGTAGTTTTGCATTAATCCAACTTTTATACGAGCAATACCATTTTTGCCAATTCATATATTCTGTTCTAGCAGGCAGTCCTTTCATTAATAATGCTTCTTCTATTCTCCTTGGTTGTTTGGCATGGCTGTCTAGAATGGCCTTCCTTTAGAGCAACGACTGCACACCGGTGTAAAGATTTCAAATTACCCCTAACCCTCCTAAACATTACCCCCCCTTGCAAACAGTAAATTGCTTCAATCATCGCATTTATTGCACTAAAATTTCAGAAAAATCATCGCGCTTCTTGTTTTGGTCTGAAGATTTTCATCCGTCATCCCACTTCGTGCTTTGTTATCAATATTTTCATCTGTAACTAAAATACTAATCGCGGCTGAAGTTACAATAGAGAAATGGCTTCGAGGTTATGATTTTTTTCGGATCAAGAAATTGATACCATGCCACGAAGTGGGATGAAGTATGAAAATCTTCAGACCAAAACAAGAAGCGGGATGATTTTTCTGATTTTTTAGTGCAATAAATTCGATGATTGATACAAATCTAGTGTCCAGGGGGTAATCTGAAACCGGTTTCAAGTTTACCGGGGGTAATGTTTAGCAGGGGGCAATTTGAAACCTTTACACCGACACTCGTCTGCCAGAATAATAATTCGTCCTCTTTGTGACGTATTCCACCGAAGTAAAGCTACTTTTTTTAACCAAAATGGTCATCGAGTTTGAATCATAAAACAGCCTTAAACAGTTACTAGGCAGGCCTAAGTGATCACGAACTGAAGCATTTACATGAAATCAATGTGTACTATATGGTATATATGGAAAGTTCAAGAAAACGCTTGCATTCATGCAGATAAATTTACTTACTTAAAGTGGCGATTTTAACTTAGATTATATTCATTCCTTCGCTCATTCATATCAAGAATTTATATCGCACTTCATGAAATCCGCTCAGAAGCGCTCCCAGTTCAACCACGGAGATGCAAACAGCTTAAATGAGCCTGTGAAATGAAACACTGATGAATCAATCCTATAGTAACACACTTATATCCAACTCGAGACTAGGCCTATATATTCCATACTATGGATCTACACCTGAGAAAGCATGGCGCCGAAAGGCTTAGGGTTTCAACATGCAGGACCAAACCCTTCCCGCCCGCTGGAGGTAAAGCGGAGACATCTGTTGTCTCAGCTCTGCGAGCTGAGACAACAGATGTTGGGCAGCTGCAGAGCAACTCACATAGATCATGTAGCCTACAGTGAAGGAGACAAAGCGAAACAAGTGCAGTATCAGTGCATTCTTGATTCTTTCATTATTATTATTATTATTATTATTATTATTATTATTATTATTATTATTATTATTATTTTGATTATTATTATTATTATTATTATTATTATTATTATTATTAGTAGTAGTAGTATTAATATTATTATTATTATTATTATTATTATTATTATTATTATTATTTATCATAATCATCATCATCATCATCATCATTATTATTTTATTGCACCGAGGTATTTAGGATCCCTCGGGGACTTATCTCCTAACTACTGCTATAAAACCAGTCCGGAATGGCCCTATTCGTATGCTTGCATGCTTGCGAAATATTAATAATAATAATAATAATAATAATAATAATAATAATAATAATAATATTATTATTATCATTATTATTATTATTATTGAAATCTTATCTATAATCTGGATCATTCGTATGAATGCTTTACGCACCGATTTCGAATATGTTTTTGTGGATAGAAGATTAAGTAGGCAGGTTTAAGTCATTATATACCGGGAAGTTTCGATGTATAGGCCTACATGTATGTATAATTATGTATATTCGTTAAATTCCAGCAATAAAAAGAACAGATCAGCAGAAGGCATTAGCACAATTTATAGTATTTGGCTAGTATGCACTTACGGTTGAGCTTGTTAGTACATGTTTTAAAGTAACATTATTGGAATAAAATGAAATTGCCTTTTGCCTAAAGTTATAATATGATGGATTTCGCTGCAGTGGAAGAGGCTACGGAGGAGAAGTTAAGTTCGTTTCCCTGAACAGATGACTTTCTTTTGTTAGGTTCCTTTTCGCAAGTAATGATTACCATGTCATATTATTTCTTTTCGTATTCATGAAGAAGTTTATAAGGCAGGCAAGCAGGCAGAGGGGGGCTCAGGCAGGCAGGCAGGCAGGCAGACAGACAGGAGGCAGGCAGGCAGGCAGACAGACAGGCAGGCAGACAGACAGAAAGGCAGACAGGCAGGCAGGCAGGCAGGCAGGCAGGCAGGCAGGCAGGCAGGTAGGCAGAGGGCAGGCAGGCGGGCAACTATGCAAGCAGAAGTTCAGATCAGATCAGATTGCAGAAACACTGGAATTGTGCCACTAATCTTTCACTCGGCTGCGAATGGAAAACAGTTTGGTTGTTTCAATCAAATTCAATGAGCTAAGATAAAGTTAAGCTCTGTATATTTAACTTTTATAATTTACGTTTTTTACGATTTTAAATTTCAGAAAGTGCACAGAAAGGCAAACAAACAACATCAATGATTCAAAAGCTATAGACTGTGTTGCAACGTACATGCAAATCTTCATCAAGAACGCTGTTATAATGGATGTTCTCTCGATAGCTTTTAGAGAAATCAACTATAGTGTGGGACTGACAGTTATTCAGTTGCCGGATACATGACGAAAAACATTTTACAGGCGCAGATGTCACACGAAAGACTTGAAAGAAAATTCTGTTGAAAATCCGTACAGGTGCCAGATGGCATTTCATTAGGAAAATAGTCTGAATATGAACAGGAGAACCCGCTCGGGTGAAGATATGTTCAGGTGCCGGCTGTGTACGAAATCATTTGCCAATATCAGTGTTCTGAAAAGGCACATGAGAACACATACCGGGGAGAAACCATACACATGCCAGCTATGTCAGAAATCATTTGCATGCAACAGTGATCTTAAAAGGCACATGAGAACACACACCGGAGAGAAACCATACACATGCCAGCTATGTCAGAAATCATTTGCCGGCAACAGTGATCTGAAAAGACACACGAGAACCCATACCGGAGAGAAACCACACACGTGTCAGCTATGTCAGAAATCATGTGCCAGCACGGGTGATCTGAAAAGGCACACGAGAATGCATACTGGAGAGAAACCGTACAGGTGCCAATCATGCGAAAAATCGTACAGAGGAAGTTATTCTCTCAAACTGCACACGAGAACACATACTGGAGAGAGACCATACTTGTGCCACTTGTGTGCGAAATCATTTGCCTATCGGAGTAATGTGAAAAGACACATGAGAACACACACCGAAGAAAAGCCATGCGTGTGCCGTATATGTCAGAAATCATTTTCCTATCGCAAAGATCTGGAAACCCACATAGGAACACACACTGCAGAGAAACCCCACCGGTGCCAGCTATGTCAGAAATCTTTTGCTAATCTCTGTGATCTGAAAAGACACACGAGAACACATACTGGAGAGAGACCATACTTGTGCCACTTGTGTGCGAAATCATTTGCCGATAGGAGTAATCTGAAAAGACACATGAGAACACATACCGAAGAAAAGCCGTGCGTGTGCCGTATATGTCAGACGTCATTTGCCTATCGCAAAGATCTGGAAACCCACATAGGAACACACACTGCAGAGAAACCCCACCGGTGCCAGCTATGTCAGAAATCGATTAGTCGAAATAGTTATCTGAAAGTGCACATGAGAACCCATACTGGAGAGAAACCGTACCAGTGCCAGCTATGTCAGAAATCATTTGCTAATCACGGTGATCGGAAAAGACACACGAGAACACACACTGGAGAGAGACCATACTTGTGCCACTTGTGTGCGAAATCATTTGCCTATCGGAGAAATGTGAAAAGACACATGAGAACACACACCGAAGAAAAGCCATGCGTGTGCCGTATATGTCAGAAATCATTTTCCTATCGCAAAGATCTGGAAACTCACATAGGAACACACACTGCAGAGAAACCCCACCGGTGCCAGCTATGTCAGAAATCTTTTGCTAATCTCTGTGATCTGAAAAGACACACGAGAACACATACTGGAGAGAGACCATACTTGTGCCACTTGTGTGCGAAATCATTTGCCGATAGGAGTAATCTGAAAAGACACATGAGAACACATACCGAAGAAAAGCCGTGCGTGTGCCGTATATGTCAGACGTCATTTGCCTATCGCAAAGATCTGCAAGCCCACATAGGAACACACACTGCAGAGAAACCCCACCGGTGCCAGCTATGTCAGAAATCTTTTGCTAATCTCTGTGATCTGAAAAGACACACGAGAACACATACTGGAGAGAAACCGTACCAGTGCCAGCTATGTCAGAAATCATTTGCTAATCACGGTGATCGGAAAAGACACACGAGAACACATACTGGAGAGAGACCATACTTTTGCCACTTGTGTGCGAAATCATTTGCCGATAGGAGTAATCTGAAAAAACACACGAGAACCCATAACGGAGAGAAACCGTACAGGTGCCAGCTATGTCAGAAATCATATGCTTATAACTGTGATCTGAAGAGACACACGAGAACACATACCGGCGATAGACCGTACCGCTGCGAGTTTTGTCAGAAATCATTTGCTATTCGTCGTAACATGAAATGGCACGCAAGAATCCATTCTGCTGAAAAACCGTAGGCTACACATGTTAGCAGCGTTTTCACGGATGTACGAAATGTGAGTTCTAAAGAGACGCAGACAAGCTCATGGATCCGAGAAGCAACACTGAAGGAGGAAACGTCATTTAATATACAGCGGACCACTTGAACCTCCATGCAAGAGCGCAGCAATACCATTTCAAAATTGGAATTGGAGTTATTTCAGACTATTCTGCCGTAGTGTGGACTAATGGTTATAAACAGGGACGAAACGAGAAGACCACCGGATATTGGTTGGTGTCAGTTCTGAGCCTGGACCGTATAGGAGAATAAGATATTTTTATCAATAATAGCGACTCGAGGACTGACCGTAAGGAGATGTCGGCGCAAACGGCGTTTGCACCAATAGCCTACTTGCAGGATGTAAAACTCTTCTGTCGTTATCTTCACCTAGCTACCGTTGAAATCGGATGCGTAGAGTAATGTTGATATATACATCACTCCTCGCTTGCTTACAAGCACTACGTTTAACAAGAATTAATTTGTTTAGGCATGCATTGTTCTGACAATTTCCATCATGTATATAAATTGTATGTATATAATATATACATATATATATATTTATATAATTATGTACCCTTCCTCCTGTCTGTTTTGACTATTAAATCAAACACGATCCCAGTGTGATGTGAGAAATGAACTTGACGTGCAGGATTATGACTACGAGCAGAAGAATACTGAATCTTTGTGAGCAAAATGGAGAAGAGACAACCAACGACAAACTAACAAACAGCACAGAAATGTGCGATCCCAGGACGAAGTTTTGTCATCTGCAATGACGCCCATGTTCATTGTATAGTAATGGAATGAAATGATATTATTGTAAAATAATAAAGACGATGAAGCTGAAAAACTCTGAGAGTAGTATATTTGAGATGAATCGAGGCGAGCAATATTCGTCGGCAATTTTCACGCAAAAGCATTTCAAAATGAGAAACCAAAATAATTCTTTTAGGAGTTCATAATATCCGCAAAATTCTTTTTCAAGTCATTTGTTAAAACGGTTCTGGTTAAAAGTTTACAATCCATGTTATTACGCCGCCACCAGAGTTCGATTCTACTCTTGGTATGTTCAAGCGTCGACCATTTGGTGCATTGAAACGATGTTATAAAGTTGTATTCGAATATTAATTAAACATGCTAGTTCTTATCATTAGTTACAGATTGGAAATAAAATATTAATTAAACATGCCAGTTCTTATCATTAGTTACAGATTGGAAATAAAAGAGGATAGGAATTTCGGCATACCTGGGAACGGCGGTCCCAAATTATAACATTAGCCTACATAAATCGGTACTTGTTTTTTAATTCACCCCCAAATATTAATCATACGCCAAATCTATGTCTACGCATTATTAAGACCTATATTATGTTTTCGGAAAGACGCAGTATTAAGACTTATTCTTTTTAAAACTGAAATATAACAGATAAATATGAATCTTCTCAAACTTTCAGCAATAGTTCAAGACAAGGAAGCAAGTGTTGTGTTTCTGAAACAACGTGGAATATTACAGAAGCTGTATGAATGATAAACGCTTAAGATGATGTAATTGATAACATTCTACACGACATATCGCTCTTCTGGCCACCACAATCACATTTGTTTTTGGGGGTGAATTAAAAAACAAGTACCCATAAATCAACCTGACGTGTCGTAATAGCGCGGTGTATAGGATGGGCGCATAGAAACGATGTTTCTTTTGCACTCCACACTTATAAAAGCGTCACGAGCTGTTATTATTGCTGCACCACCACGCTTGAGAAATAGAAGCTGGATGAAGACCTTTTACAGGTGAAATGAAGGCTGGATTGATGAAAAAACGCAAGTGAAATAGAAGCTGGATGAAGATCCTTTACAGGTGAAATGGAAGAAACGCAAGTGAAATAGAAGCTGGATTGACGAAAATAACGCATGAGAAATAGAAGCTGTATTGACGAAAATAACGCATGAGAAATAGAAGCTGGATTGACGAAAATAACGGATGAGAAATAGAAGCTGGGTGAAGGTATTTCTACATGTGAAATAGAAGCTGGATTGATGAAGAGACGCTTAAGAAATGGATGCCCACACTTTTTGCCCATCCAATACTCCACACTATCGATTTATGGAATTTTATAATTTGGGACCGCCGTTCCCAGGTATGCCGGAATTTCTTAATATAGAATTCATTTGATAATGCAGTGTGGTGATTTTTTATTATACATTTAATTCTTTATAGCATCAAACCGTTGGCAGACGATCCAAGTAGGTCCCGGCTGCGATCGTCCAAGACCGCTGACGTATCCGTTCCTGCGACAAAAACTAAAATGGGCGATCGCGCCTTTCGCGTCGCAGGCCCACGCGCCTGGAACAGTCTTCCGTCATGGTCCCAATAAAAAAGAAGCCTAACGCAACTACATGTAGATGTGAGGACCACCGCACTATCAGTCTCATTACACATGCGTCAAAGATTTTTGATTAGAATACTAACAAAGAGGATCCAAGCAGAAACATGCAATTCACGAGATAGGAGATGATCAGTTAGGGTTTAGGAAGGGCACTGGAGACAACATTACGCTAACAACAAAATGGAAACCTACATAATTTTTCCCTCGCTTAAAGGGTCTAGCAGCCTTTGTAGCCATACCACATATATAACTACACGGTGTCCGGAAAAATTCCAAGGCTTTGTGGTAAATATGAAAATAATTAGTAAACATTAATAGATTTTTAAAAACAGTTTAATCCCGAAATATTATGGAACTATAATTTCTGTTCAAAATGTCCGCCATTGGCTTCAACACAAGCTTCGAGACGTACACGCCACTGACTAACAGCAGCATCGACGACCAGTTGATCAAGTTCATCCCAAGCATTAACAATTCGCTCGCGGAGTTCTTCGATGTTTCTGACCTTTGTCTTGTATACTTTCTCCTGCATTACTCTGCAAATTTTGTTGGTAATTACGTACGGTCTACGGATCAAAAAGGTTTTTAAATTTATTAATTGATTATTATCTACTATAGTTTTTTCATTCCTATTTTGGAACCTTGGAATTTTTCCGGACACAGTGTAGTTTTAAATAAAAGAATTTCATTTGTCAGCTCTACGCATAATATCTCCGAATATAATATTGTCATGTTTTCCTTGTGTATACAGTGTAATAATAGACGATCGATAGCCTACTTTCTTCACATCTTAACGCCTCTCCGTTACCTTTATGCCTAATCTTAATCTGTAATTTTGCACCCGATCCTGTCCTCCACTATGACTGTATAGGCCAACATGTATGGTTGCATGTGTTCACAACAGGGAAATTGCTCTAACTATGAAATCACTTTAAGTCACTATTATAAAATTATTATTCCCTTTACCATATACGGCAGTGATTTTCAAACGTGGTTCGGCGGAACCCAAGCAGGGCCATTTTATGGTCATTGTAAGGCCCTAGGCACTTTTGCATATTAATCTATTCGTAGGCCCCTAGGGCCCATCCAACTCAACTCTGTATTAATTCAAACTGCAACACATTTACATTATTTCTTAAAATTATGCCGAACCATTCGAAATGTTTGAAAGTATGGCAAAAGATATAACACAATCGGACTACAAAGAAGGTACACAACGAAAACGGGTGCCAAAACGATTTAATGACGAAGTCATGGATGATACTGATGAACTGATACGAGTTTAAATCTGAGTGCTAGTGACAAATCCCACACACAGACTTTCTACGTGATCATATAGGCCTATACAGACTTAGCCTATAACTGAGATGGGGAAAGCGGCAAGATTCAATTTTCTTCTTGACAGAACTTTATAAACTGAAGAAATAGTGATTAGAGCAAAGGCATTAGTTGGAATATATACATGTGATGTAGAAGATGCATATATTGACGAATTGCTTTTGTTTTCTCGAATGTTTGCAGACAATAAATATGTAGCTGAAATGATTAGGTCACAAATAGCTGACAAGCTGGTCTCCAGTTTTCCCAAATGTCAATACTGCTTTTCTAATTTATCTTTCTATTTTTAGAACAAGCTGAGAAGGTGAAGGCTCTTTTTCGAAACTGAAAATTATCAAAAATTACCTTCGGTCAACGATGGGACAGGCACGATTATCCCCCCTCGCATTACTTTCCATTGAAGACGACTTAATGCGAGAAATGACACTTGAAGACGTTAATTGTAAGCCATTTCGCGAATGCGAAGAGCCGCAAAGTTAACATAATAGCCTATAGCTTAGCCAATGTTACTGTTTCTTTAGCTAACTCTAGCCTTAAAAAAATTAGCACGTTAAAATAAAATTTGCAAGTTTTCGTTTTCTATTTGTTTTTTCCAGTCATTGACCAATCACTGCATTTATTTTTAAATATTTTTTTCAGGATTTCGTAGGCCCCTGGTAAGCTCGTAGAACCTAGGCACAGTGCCTACTGTGCCTAATGGATAAGACGGCCCTGAACCCAACCCCGCATTCTCTCTATATCTCTGTATCGTAACAGGAATCAGAGGTAGGAGCGACCAACGTTACACCTTCGTTCCGCACAGATCTGTGTATTCACCTACCTACCTACCTACCTACCTACCTACCTACCTACGTACCTACCTACCTACCTACCTACCTACCTACCTACCTACCTACCTACCTACCTACCTACCTACCTACCTACCTACCTACCTACCTGCCTACCTACGGACGGACAGACGCACGCACGAACGGACGCGCGGACGGAAGGACGAACGGAAGCATCGCTTGACGACCTTCAATTCTGACTTAGCAGATGTCGCAAGCGCAGCCACCCCTATAAGACGACCAGCTGAAGGTTCGCCATATCTTTTTTCAAGTTAATTGCCATTTCCCGTTTCAACCATTATTATTCTTGAAAACGTTGCTATAGGCCTACATCGTCTTCTCAGCTTTGACAGCCTGCCCATAACTGCCTCATAGAAAACGAAGGTTTGTATGAACTTATGTTTCACGTCACCAAGAAATCTGTCGCTTGTAGCAAAACGTCACTAAGCAGAAAATGTCTAGAAACAAGTTAATGCATATATATATATATATATATATATATATATATATATATATATATACATTAAATTTAGCATATTAAATATTATTATTATATTACATAATAAAATAAAATATTATTATTATAATATTATAATAATATTATATTATTAAATACTATTAATATGTCAATTTAGTATATATAATCTAACAGGAACAAATCAGTCAGTCAGTCAGTCAGTCAGTCAGTCAGTCAGTCAGTCAGTCAGTCGGTCGGTCGGTCGGTTGGTCTGTCGGTCGGTCGGTCGGTCGGTCGGTCGGTCGGTTCAGTCAGTCAGTCAGTCAGTCAGTCAGTCAGTCAGTCAGTCAGTCAGTCAGTCAGTCAGTCAGTCAGTCAGTCAGTCAGTCAGTCAGTCAGTCAGTCAGTCAGTCACCCACTCACTCACTCACTCACTCACTCACTCACTCACTCACTCACTCACTCACTCACTCACTCACTCGGTCTAGGACTTTACCTCCCGGCCCATTACCCCCCTGCCATTACCCCTCTGCCATTACCCCCCAGAGACAATTGCCCCCCGCTATTACCCGGTAGTTGCAGTGCTAATTATGTAGGCACTTAGCGCCTACTAGCAATTGGAACCAGTAAATTCGCACCTTATTAACGCAGTTTGTACCATGGCTGAAATATTCTTGCTTAAATGGAAGCTGGATTGAAGAAATAGTCTTGCTTAAATGGAAGCTGCATTGAATAAAATATTCTTGCTTAAATGGAAGCTGGATTGAAGACAATATTCTTGCTTAAATGGAGGAAGGAGTGAAGAAAATATTCTTGATTAAATGGAAGCTGGATTGAAGAAAATAGTCTTGCTTAAATGGAAGCTGGATTGAAGAAAATAGTCTTGCTTAACTGGGAGTTGGATTGAAGAAAATATTCTTTCTTAAATGGAAGCTGGATTGAAGAAATAGTCTTGCTTAAATGGAAGCTGGATTGAAGAAAATATTCTTGCTTAAATGGAAGCTGGATTGAATAAAATATTCTTGCTTAAATGGAAGCTGGAGTGAAGAAAATATTCTTGCTTAAATAGAAGCTAGATTGAAGAAAATATACTGGCTTACATTGGAGATGGATTGATGAAAAATAATAGCAATTTAAATGGAAGTTGGATTGATATTTAGAATATAAACTCCGTTCATATGATTAATTTTGTCTTCCATCTATGGAGGTAATGGCGGGGGGATGGTAATGACAGGGGTAATGGCGGGGGTAATTGTCTACGGGGGCAATGGCAGGGAGTAATGGCAGGGGGGGTAATGGGCCGGGGGGTGAAGTCCGGATACGCACTCACTCACTCCTTCACTTACTCATTGGTTTAATATCTGATTGATTGATTGATTGATTGATTGAATGACTAACTAACTAACTAACTAACTAACTGAGTGAGTGAATGTTTGAGCAAGTGAGTGATTGATCGAATGCACACTATCTATCTTTTTATGACCGTTTTCGTTACTAATCCGCTAGAGGCGCTCTTGCTCTGGCATCGTAGACAGACTACGAAGTGCACCATCTGTTGTAATTGCTGCTCTTCGCATGACGTCCCTTTGCATTGGCTGGTAGCCAGGTTATTTTCCCGCGGGTGCTGCTGATTGGTCGGTGAGTAGCGCGAAATTACGGCGCCATTATATTTCTGCAACACTTTCGAAAGGCACAATTATTCCTCCTAGAAATTTCGATCCTTCGTACAGCGATATATTATTGCGGTATAGCGTTTGTCGTTTAACTTTTTGGTTGATTGGTCGCGTTGTTAGAAGTCCGGCTGTGAAACGATCGGGTATGAGTTCGATACTTGTTTTGAAAATTCATTTGTTTACTTGTAAAATTGTTCACATTTCTGCTGTTGCAGTATAGCGTTCGTCACATGTGTTGGTCATCTTTTCCATAAAAAAAACAATAACAGAAATTAATTAATTGGTTGCTGATAAAAAAATTATAGAGACGAAGTGGACGCGGAGAACAGTAACTTTGGCCTGGTATGCGAGAATGTTTTACATAAAACGTTCATAATTAAACCCTCGTCAGAGGTGATGATGGAACGCTACTTCGTCGTACCGTACGACTCATTTTGCAGTGCGGCCTGTTAGTTATGCATATTAACAGTAACGAGGACAACGCAGCTTAAGGGTTTGAATCTTAGGCTACTACAAATTCTGCTCTTGAAATAATGTCATCTGATGCTCTTCATATAGTCACTAGAGCAACTACTGTCTACAAGTTGTTATATGCTGCTCCTTCCTGGTGGGGCTTTGCTACCGCCAATGACCGGGCCAAAATTGAACGTCTTTTGGCAAGAGTCCGTCGTTCCGGGTACCTGCCTGATGACTCGCCTACTGCTACTGAAATGGTACATCTTGCCAATGACCGTCTTCTGGCAGCAGTCTCCAGAAACGGTTTCCACGTTCTTCGATCGCTTTTCCCACCGGTTGTCGATCGTTCCTACCAATTGAGACCACGCCCTCACAACTTTGTTTTGCCAGTAAAAGACGACAGACACTTCATCTCACGTGTTTTGTATAGGAAGCCACCTATGCCCATTAATTATGTCAAATGATCTAATTCTCATATCACCCTAGTATAAAAACGTCAAATCATTCCTTTTTGCAATTATTTACGTAATTTTCTACACTCATCCTATAAGATGGATTCAATTGTTATGGACATAAACAATTTTACGTAGCCTATAATTGTGTTTCATTTGTTGAACTAATTTGTGTACCTGATAGCGGTGTGTCCATCAGTTTTGATGCCAATTAAACGAATATAATAAATAAAAACGTCAATAAGAAGTATTAACCTGGAAAATCCTATTCATTAAAGCTTGCTGCTCGCTTTGGTGGGGACACTGACCGATTGACTGGAGTCAACAATCTTTTTATCTTTTAGCAAAGCCTTAGATTTCTTTTATATTTGCTTAATGGCAGAGCAAATTCTGAACGAAGAAACTGAAATGACACTCTTTTTTATTTTCAGCATCATACGAAAGAGCTTCAAAGCGACAAGACTAAAGACTGGTCGCTACATCTAATCAGGAGCGTATAGTATTACCAGAATATTCTCTGACCGATTCCGTGCCAGCTCAGAATACGAGAAGGTGAAACGATGCAGAAATTCTTGGGTGTTTTGCATTCTGCGTAGCCCGTTGTGACGCAGACAGAATCTGAACTTAAAACGTATGTTCACTATTTCGTGCCACATAGACTCAAAAAAGTAGACCTTAAAAGCCTTATTACCAAAATTAATGTCTGTAGATGATCAATTCTTCAGTTATTCATTTGGTAATTTCTCTTTTATCAGAAACCTTCCATTTCTAATTGAATTTCAGAATTTTCTTTCTTGCTGGCATTTTATGGCAGTTGGTGTTTGGTTACAGTTAATTGATTGATGTGTTTGTGTTTATAGCTAAGCAAATATAGCCTATAAAAACTTAATTAGAAATTATAATGACTAAATGTTCATTCCCAATTTAATCTTTATTACACAAGCCCTGGTGAAGTTGCATAATAAATATTAATTCATAATTTAATCTTGACTGACACAGCGCCGTAAATTTCGCTCTAAAGCTCGCAAGACATAGGCCTACTCTGCAAACCCCAACTGAAGTGTAGGCTACTCTGCAAGCTCCAACTAAGGTGTCTTTTGATGGAGCATTTTATTGAATGGCCGTTTTGTGGTTAAGGCAGTAAGCTTATAAACCGGATCATTAAGAAATTCTTTTCTACCCGCAAATTTCGTTTGATTCTACCATTCTAAGCATGTGATGTGTAATTTAGTGTAGGCCTAAATTAAAAAATTAAACCAAGTATAATTATTAGTGGGTGCTTCTTTACCCACCCAATGTGTGCGTCATATGGTTAAATGTAAATGTAAATGTAATCGCAAATTTATATAGCGGCTGTGTTATGGCTTCGACCCTGAGGGTGATATACTTCACCACCGCTACTCCACGTTTATATTGCGACCGAGCCACCCGCAGTAAAGATCCGAGAAATTAATCTCTGACCGACCGAGAATCGAACCCTAGATGCCGGCACGGCGAGCGGGCTACCAACCCACTCGGCCACCGAGGATCTCTAGATGTTATACATTAGTGTAGAGGAATGCTGCGTTATTCTATTTTGGAGTGGTGTAGCCTGTACTGGAAGAATATGGTGAAGAGATAACGTACGGTTTTGGAGGCCCTCAGTTGATCTTTAATGGTCAATTTTGTATGAATTGAAGTCAAATAATAAAAGTAGGTGTAACGACAACTGGTCTACAGACAACTCGTCTAACGACAAGTGGTCCCCAGACAATTCGTCTAACGACAACTGGTCTACATATAACTGGTCCAGCGCTTGAGAAATGGAAGCTTATGAGAGTTTTTACAGGTGAAATGGGGGTTGGATTGGTAAAAAAACGGAAGAGAAATGGAATCTGGATGAAGGTTCTTTTACAGGCGAAATAGAAGTTGGATTGACGAAGAAATGCATGAGAAATAAAAGCTGGATGAAGGTATTTATAGATGTGAAATAGAAGCTGGATTGATGAAAAAAGCTTAAGTAGTGAAAGCTGGATGAGGGTATCTTTATAGCGGAAATAGAAGCTGGATTGACGAAAATAACGAGCGAGAAGTAGAAGGTATTTTTAGATCTGAAGTAGAAGCTGGATGAATGTTGAAATACATGAATGAAAATAATCAATAAAACCATTTAAGCTAGAAAACCATTTATCGTTTTTTTCTTCTCATAAATCCGGCTTCTATTTCATCAATACGATTTGTCTGTAGACCAGTTGTCGTTAGACGATTTGTCTGGAAACCACTTGTTGTTAGACGAGTTGCCTGTAGAACAAATGTCGTGCAACCATAAAAATAGTTGTTTGGATTTCTTCTCCGTTTTGGATAGTAGCCTAAGGGGGTCTATTTCAGCTCTAAATTGGTCTAAGTTTTGACTAGGGGCTGTTATCCTTTATACTAAACCTTTCCTTCCCGAAAAAAGCAAACCGTAATGTGACTGCGACTGAGCACGGCCCAGTTAAACAGTCGCAATTGAATCTTTAGCTATTGAATTTATCCTGTGAAAACATACAGGGTATATGGGGTTCTTCAAATAACGAGTCGTGTTTCTTTTTATATCTTAACTCGCTCTGTGCTCTTCGACATTAGACAGTCTAAAGTCATTAAGATAATTTGCCAATCCTTAGCTAGCTACCAACTGAATGGTTTTCTAACTACAACGAGATGGTGTGATTTACAAATACGAGTCCATAAGATGGTGTTGTTTACAATTACGAGTCCATAATATGGTGTTTACAATTACGAGTCCATGAGATGGTGTTGTTTACAATTACTAGTCCATGAGATGGTGTGATTTGTCATCATTTCCACAGACTTGTGATGGAAAAGTTCTTGCAAGCACGAAGTCACAGCAAAGTCAGTTTTTGCATGTGCAGAGATTGAAAACAAAGGGTTTATGGAGGCAGGCAGGCAGGCAGGCAGGCAGGCAGGCAGGCAGGCAGGCAGGCAGGCAGGCAGGCAGGCAGGCAGGCAGGCAGGCAGGCAGGCAGGCAGGCAGGCAGGCAGGCAGGCAGGCAGGCAAGTAGAAGATTAGATAAAAGCTGTACTGTGTCATTAACTTTTCACTCATCTGCGAATTGAAAACTGTCATGTTGTTGTTATGAGCAGAGATGCACTTATGCTCTCAAGGCTTACATTGACTATTAGAATTTACTTTTTACTGGTCTTTTGTTTCAGAAAGCGCACGAGAAGGCAAAGAATATTGTGAAAAAAACCTTAAAACTTTGTTACATCATAAATCTTCACCATACACCTGTAACACTAGGCCTATAGCCTAATGGATGTTTCTGTCGACATATCGTGTGAAAATCAGCCATTGTAATGAAAACAATAATTCATTTGCCACACATGTGAAAAATCATTTTACAGGCATGCGCAGTTGTCACACGAAAGACGTGAGAAGCAATTTTCTCTCGATAAACCAACCAGATCTGATTTCACGATAAAAATAGTATAAGAATGAACAGAAGAAACCGCTCAGGTGAAAATCCGTTCAAGTGCAAGAATAGGCATACGAGAAAACATGCCGAAGAAGAGCTATACGTGTGCCACATATGTCAGAAATCATTTGTTTTTCGCAGATATCTGAAAAGACACATAAGAACACACACCGGGGAGAGACCGTACAAGTGCCAGCTATGTCAGAAATCGTTTATTCGAGGTAGTTCTCTGAAAATCCACATTAGAATCCATACTGGAGAGAGACCGTACAGGTGCCTTTTGTGTCCAAAATCATTTGCTAATCCTAGTAATCTGAAAATGCACACGAGAACACACACCGGGGAGAGACCGTACAAGTGCCAGCTATGTCAGAAGTCATTTGCTAATCACGGTGGTCTGAAAAGGCACGCGACAACACATACCGGAGAGAAACCGTACAGGTGCCAGCGATGCCAGAAATCGTTTAATCGTGGTTACTCTCTGAAAATGCACACGAGAACCCATACAGGAGAGAAGCCATACAGGTGCCAGCCATGTCAGAAATCATTTGCCTGTATCAGTGTTCTGGAAAGGCACATGAGAATACATACCGGAGAGAAACCGTACGTGTGCCACGTGTGTGTGAAATCGTTTGCTGATCAGGGCCATATGAAAAGGCACACCCGAACACATACCAAGAAGTCGTACGTGTGCCATCTGTGTCAGAAATCCTTCGATGATCGCACAGATCTGAAAACGCACATAAAAACACATGCTGGAGAGAGACCGTACAGGTGCCAGTTTTGTCCGAAATCGTTTGCTTACCAGTGTAATCTGAAAAGGCACACGAGAACACATACTGGAGAGACACCGTAGGCCTACGTACAGCTGCCAGCTATGCTATGCGGGCGATCATTTAAAGAACGTTGCACTATGAAAAGGCACTCTAGAACCCATACTGGAAAACTACACCGTGATTCAAAAAAAAGTAAGCCAAATTGTTTTTCATATATCTCTAGTGCCTGATAACATATCACGCTAAAATTTTCCAGATATTTAGAGAAGTGGACCAAGAATATGATTCCAAAATTTCATCAGGTAAAGTTGAACGGGTAGAAAGATATGAATCTTTCAACTTCATATGCCGAAATTTCACTTTACAAGCAATTTTCTGTTAGATTCAATAGAATTTAAGTCATATTGTTTATCTTATATCTCTAAAGCCTGATGATTAATCATACTAAAATTTTCCCAATATCTAGAGAATTGAACCAAGAATAGGATACCAAAATATCACGTCACAGATTTGCACGGAGAGAAAGATATGAATACTTTAACGTCATCTCCCGAAATATCAATTTTCAGCAAGTCTGTTATGGTGTTCTTTGCGGTTTCAACGCTTGATAGTTCCCAATTTTGGTCTTCAGTGATCCTGGAGTAAAAATTAGGAACCTATTATCGCGACGTTCTACTGTCACAACATCTTCTACCTGCAATCAGAAATCTAGCCCCAGAAGGCTGCTTTTTTCAACAGGACAGTGCCTCAGCCCACAGAGCCAAGAAAACCATCGAAATGCTGACTTGAAATGCCAGACTTCATTTCTCCCACATTATGGCCTCCGAACAGCCCAGATTTGAATCCTGTCGACTATAAAGTGTGGAGTGTGATGCAAGATCGAGTCTACCAGACATAAACAATTTGAAGCAACGCTTGTTGGAAGTGTACACGTGGGATGGCCTGGACCAGAGGATAGTCGACGATGCCGTTGCCCAATGGCGCCAGCGCCTCCAGGCTTGCGTGCAAGCAGGAGGAGGACATTTTGAGCATCTTATTTAATTAAATAATCAAACTATACTGATGGAATCATATTGTTAGTTCAATTCTCTACATATCTGGACAATTTTAGAATGATTAATCATCAGGCCATAAAGATAATGAAAACATTATGACTTACATTTCATTGAATCGAACGGAAAATTGCTTGTAAACAGAAATTTCGGCATATGAAGTTGAAAGATACATATCTTTTCATCCGTTCAACTTTATCTCACGAAATTTTGGAATCATATTCTTGGTCCACTTCTCTAAATAATTGGAAAATTTTAGCTTGATATGTCATCAGCCATTGGAGATATATGAAAAACAGTTTGGCTTACTTTTTTTTGAATCACGGTGTACATGCGTGCGTGCAGCTGTGTCGCAAATCATTCGATTACAGCTGTGATCCGAAAATGCACACGCAAACAAGTGGGCTACTGGAGAGGAACCGTATACGCCTACATGTGCCATTTTTCCAAGAAATCAGTTAATTATTAATCGAGGTTGTTCTGTGAAAATGCAAATGAGAACCCGTAGTGGAGAAAAACTACAAGTGTGTTTGACTATGTCAGAAATAATTTGTTTATCGCAGTCGTCTGGAAACGCATATGAGAGTATACACACTGAAGAGAAACCGTAGGCCCTAGGCTGGTTCACGGACAACTGGTTCGTTCAAAGACAGCAGCTGGTTTGGTTCGCGCTAATTGGTTCACCGACAAACGGTTCAGAATAAATCGAAAACAGATTGATTAAACCCTTGCGGCATAAAATAAGCCGATGAAACGAACATTTCTCGAATGAACTATGTCGAAGTTGCATTGATGAAATTAATACTTGTAAAAACAGAAAATGGATAGGCCTACACGGAATAATCTTGCTGCTAAATTGAAATTGCGTGTATGAATATAATTCGATTTTAAACAGAAATCGGATTTGGGAGACTGTTCCGTCATAAATAGAAGCTGATCGATGAGAACACTTTCACTAGAAATGGAAGTATAGCTTAATCAAACGGGGGGAGGGGGATGAAAGGACGCTAACCTCCCGCCCGGACGAAACCTCGCGGTCAAACCCGTCGGACAAACACCCCACTGTAGGACATTTAGCCTAACTCTCCCCCGGTTTGAACATAATTGCGTGTAAGTGGTAATCATCCGAACGGCTGTCCTAAGTTCAAAATACATCTTTTGGTCCTAGGCCTACGCAAGTTGTATTGATGTTAAGAATTCTCGTTAAATGGAATTCGTACTGAGCTATTTAGACCTTGGACTGAGCTCAGTCCCTGCGCGTGCTGTGCACACAATGGGCGATGCAGGTCTTCCATCCTTCTCTGTCATGAATGAACAGCTCCGGCAGCCTCCTTCCACGTCAGTCCTCCGTCTTTTGAGATCGTGTCCCTCCAGTTCTTTCTTGGTCTTGCCCTAGCTCTTTCTTTTCCACCCGCTTGGGACCTAGTCCATTGCCTGCTGCGGAATTCTATCCTCGTCCATGCGTGCAGATGTCCCAGCCAGCGTAGTCGACGTGTCCGCTTCTACACCTCTTCGATTTGCTCCATTCCCGTTCTTCTCCTTATCTCCTCGTTCCTTTTCGTGTCTCTCCACGTGATTCCCATGACCTTTCGCTGCCATCGGTGATGTGCCGCATCCAGTCTAGTCGGGCTGATGGAAAATAATTTTTATATAAAGGGAAGTTGGAAGGAAGAAAATGTTATTGCTCAAATTGGAGTTGGACTGATAAAAAATAATTGTTTTGAGATAGAAGTTGGATTGAAAAGACAATAATTGCTTTTTAAAAGAAGCTGGGCTTATAAGACGAATTTGTCCAGTTAATGGAATCAGTTTATATTAGGGTGAACATTTTCTGGCCATCAAAAACCGGGACACCTTTTTGGAAACTATCTATAATAGTTGTAGGCTAATTCCTTAACTTCGGGACCAGGCTATAGGCCTACGGTCGAATGCCTATCTCTATAGGCTGCTACAGTTTATTATCAGCTAGGCCTATTGGTGCTTGTAGTGTAAACGGCAGACTTTGAAGAAGTTTGAAGTTACTTATAGGCCTAGGCCTATTTCTCAGAACAGTAAAGATTTTAGTTAGTCCTAAGTTCTGTTCTGCGAACGTTGTTCGATCATAACGATGCGGGTGTCATTACAATTGCATTATATATTGATTATGAGCATTGACTTCATGTCATGTGTAGAAATCTAAAATCTGCTCTAGTCGTCAGTGCACTGAGTGCAGTAGGCCTATAGGCCTACTCTTATCATCGAGAACACTCTCAATTGGCGCACACTATACCCTATGTAATCAATAATATTATAGTCCAGAGAAAGATTTAAGGTTTCTGGAGACTTAGGCGCACAAGAGCGGCCGGTGGAGAAAGGTTTGGGAAGGGAGTGTGCCGGCCCTAACTATACGAAATTTGTTGAATTTCCAAATTGCAATGGCAGTATTTTAAGTTGTTCAGAGAAATTGGTAAAATTTCAGTGCTGGCATGAGTGGACTAACTGATCCCATTAGTCTAAGACCCTGGTGTGACCTGTCAAAAATCCAGAAATCGATGTAGATCTGTCTGGCGCCGCCTTTGAAATTGTGGCCAATAATAGCTAGGCTATTATGAAAACTGCCTCGTTACGTAGTGATAATTCTTCACTCTATTAACTAAACACACTAGCCCCGTAGATGCATTATGAGCTAAATAGTCCATGTATATAAATTGACAAATTCTCTTTCACTATGACTTCTTTTTGGATCATTCACATAAAACTGACGTTTTCGACATCTGACTCTCATCTTTGTCAAAAAACCGGGACAATTCTGCCATTTTGCCTAAGTCGTCGGGACCCCTGGACGCACCACAAAAAACCGGGACATGTCCCGGAAAGCCGGGACGTACGGTCACACTAGTATAGATAGGTAGGTAGGTAGGTAGGTAGGTAGGTAGGTAGGTAGGTAGGTAGATATATTAAACGATTTATTGCCTTAATAGAAACTGGATAGATAGATAGATAGATAGATAGATAGATGGATGGATGGATGCCAGTGCCGGCGCTAGGGTACCTGAGGCCCCCCCAAAAGAGGCTCCCATACCTTGAGCTGTCATCTCAACAAAATTTCTCATAATATAAGTGCTGTAAGACATTGTGTAAGACTTCAATAAATGTCCCATTCCAATTGTTAATTTTTTGGAGTTTCCATGCTGCAATGGTAGAAATTTTAAGCTGTCATCTTTACAAAAATAGCTCTTTTTCATTGCTGTTAGGCGTGGTTTAGGACTTCAGAGTGTCCCTCTCCATTGTTTAAATTTATCCGATTTGCCAACTGTAATGGTAGCATTTATAGGCTGTCATCTGAACAAAATTGATCATTATTGATGGGCAGTGGATGATAGGCCTACTTATGAAATATTTCTGAAATATTGGGGATACAAGGATTCCGTCCCAACCACAAATTGTGGGACCGTGCCCCTGTCCACACCCCAAGTCTCCTCTTTGGTTGAAGGACAATGCTCTATTGGTTTGATTAACATTATTTTGTATGCTTTGCGTTAAAACTTAAAACATAATTCGGTGCGTGGTTTCAGGATTGAAGTTGTGAAAGGTATAATTACCAGCTACATTTGAGGCCCCTTGCAAACTTGAGGAGATAAGACACATACCATGGACATATGGGACCCTAAACAGGCTTTAATGTTTGGGTCTCACGCAGGTTTTATTTTGAGGCCTCGTACAACTAGCAATTAGAATAAGTTACAATTTATAAGCGTTGTGTTTGAGAAAGTGGACGAAATTGCCTGGGTTAGTTTAAATGCCTTTATACTTACGCCCAAATCATTATGGTATTTGCATTAGGTCTGCTATGACAGTGCCATATGGTTAGTTGAGGCATGCACCAGACCCGATATGTACAGTCACAAATAGGCATAATGCACATCTAAATTTGGGGGCCCCTTTCAAACTCGGCCCCCCCCCCAATTGGAGGGTACGGGGTGCTAGCGCCAACACTGGCGTGAAACTCCGATGCAGTGTCCGCTCTGTAGTCGGGAGCACCTCGCAGTAGAGAGCTTGAAGAGGCGCTATAGAAATGGATAAATAAAATAAACTTGCAAAACATAACAAATCAAAATGCAATTTACTTTCCTGCTAAATTTGCAGCAACATCTCACAATTAAGCAACAAAACAGTGACAGGGCCACACGGTTGGAGGCTTTAATATATCGCCTTCATCAGAAACAAGGACTATAACATAGTTTTAATAGACCAAGGGAATAGAAGTACATCGGGTAAGAAAATATAATAATAATCATTATGATGATAATAATAAAGACAATGACCCGAAAATATCTGAGTATCAGTGGCGGCGCTAGGGGGGAGGCTGAGCCCCTCCTGCAAGAGGCTCAGCACCCCCTAAAAAAACGGCCATCTTAATTATTTTACATTGAAATATCCACGATTTTCGGCCGATGACTAAAAAAAAAGTCGTCAGAAATTTTGGCGGCGGAAATGGAAAATTTTCATGAGATTTTGGTCGCTGACTAAAAAAAAAAAAAGGTCGTCAGAAATTCTGGCGCATGGAAATGTCAAATTTTGCCGCGGGGCTTCAGCCCCCCGAAACTGAAATCCTGGCGCCGCCACTGCTGAGTATAATAAAGGCAAACAGCTAAACGCAACTGCTGCTGCACTCAAATCAAGTAACAGCATGGTATAGAAAGGAAATAAATGCTTATGGAAGTTTAAAAATCAGCAATCAAACTCACGCACGATGACCAACAAAAACCGAACGCAAAAGTCTAGCATGATAGTCGCCATGTTCAAATCAGTTTGAAAATTCAATTTTTAACCGATTTAACCAAAGAAACCAAACATCATGCAGTTTGGAATTTTCAAAAGTTTTCTACCGCAAGTGACAAGAAATGTGCAATTGTCTGTGTCTGGTCTACGACCAGTTCTTGAAATAATTGAACGTCCAGTGCTTCAAGTTTTCTGGCAGATCAGAGCAGCTGAACGCTCTGGCTGCTTCTGCTGTCATCTTGTCTCGACCAAGAAGCATCTGCAATAACAAAAGACCTCATGTCACTTAAGTTAGGCTTTATTATAGAATACTAAGAATCATGAGCAGGTTCAACCTCATTGATATTTCAGTCAAAGTATATATTTTGGCATCACTCCAACCTCTTATATAAAAAAATTTTTTTCAAGATTTTGCATATGATATTTCTATTTCGGATCAGAAAATAACTATTGAAGACATTATTGAACATGAAAATATAAAATACAAGTTTTTTCGGCAAAAGTGGCATCATTTTTTTAATTGTGGGCACCCAAATTCAGGCAGGGTGGTGAGGGCAATGATAAATGCAGACGTCATTTGCAAGTGCCATTTACTATGCTAAACTAGATTAAAGAATCCAACAAAGCCACCTAACATAAAAAAGTGCAATACAATTTTAGACAGAAATTGAAATTCATTAATTCATTCAAGAATTTCTTATAGCAAATCTTCAGACGAATTACTCAGAAGTGATCCCGACTCTAGCTCGACGAAAGAACACAGCTTCCGAGTTGAATAAATGCTTAAGAAAGAGCCATAGGAAGCAGATGCAGCACCTGTTGGCGAGCATTTCAGACACCAAAGAAAAGGCTCAATTATACACAGTTGCAGTTCGTTCGAATGGAACCAGAAGTTCCATTCTGTGCAAAATGGAGGGGCAGAGGCCTTGTATATCCATGGAGCAACAGAGCAGGTTGTCTGGGGTAACACCACGCTGACATTGCCGAACCAGAGCAGCGATCCTATGCTCAATACGCTGCCGGGTAGGAAGCCAGTGCAACGTCTAGAGCATAAATAAACAAACAAACAAACAAACCGAGAAAGTAAAAACATTATGGCACTGCGAGATATATAGTCGAGTCACCTTAATTCGATCTCTGTTGAACTTTGGCGATGAAGGTTGACCACTGCTAAGAGGAGTGAATTGATCGCCGCTGTCGTGTGGAATGGGGGACGGCCTTGGAGGTTGGTGAGATGGAAGCGAGTTCTTCGGAGTTGGAGGCGACAGTCTCTCCACGACAGACGTCCGCGATTCGCCCGATTTCGACGATCCCTCGCGCGCACAAGACCCGGAAGTCTCAACGGTTTCTCGGTCACGTGACGTCGTGTCTATCTTAGTCACAGTCTGTTTGAAAGCAGATCGTTTAGGATGCATGCAGTTTCTTGCAGATGGATAACGAGACTTGCTAAATGTGTTGGCATCGGAAAATGTAACAATGTCCTTGTTACAGGAATGTGTATCTGGCTTGTCACGACCTGCAGCACCTTCCGGAACAATACAAGTAACCTGTGTACGATGAATCGCATCATCACGCATATCTTGCTCGTTCGGTTTGTCCGTCAAGCCAGTGAACATGTCATCAGACGAACGGCGATTTCTTGACTTCTCTGCAAGTAATCTGTCTGCAGCAACTCTCCAACTACGGTCGTCTGAGAATCTGCAGCTGCCGTCAGTCTTCCGATTACTCTCTCGGTCCCCTTCAACTCGACTCGCAGTAGTTTCGAAAGGAACAATCTGAGCGCGGTTAGCACCCACTGCGGCTGCATCTCTGTGCTTCACTGAATGCAGAGCTAAGTGGTCAGTAGACCTCCTCAAGCCAGAACTATCCCGTTGTGCATGTTCCAACCTTACAGTTTCGATCAATATGTTTCCAGCCACAGCCGAGTTTGTAATTTCTGCCGATCCAATCTTAGACTTTTTGGTTCGTTCTCTGCTCAAATGACTTGGTTCACCTGCAACTTTACACGGCAATGTTCTTAAAATAAATGTTCTGTTCATGACCGTATTGGTATAACCTAAATTCTCAGTATCGGTTGATTGCCCGACCACAACTCCAGCTTTTCCTCTTGTGTCCCTTTTCTTAGATCTTCCACCAGAATCACCTTTAAATTTCTTCTCACCAAGTGCCCTGTCAACAGTCGCACGTTGCTTTTCCAACGCACCAAACCGAGCGTCGCTGTCCGTCTGATTTCCGCTTGAAATTCCCTCCAACATCTGATCGACGTTGAAAAGCTTTCGTTTGCGATTGACTGCGAGTTCCTTCGAATCGCGTTCTGCAAACAACACCGTCGGATCTCCGACTCCTTTGCCGTGGCTTGACGACCATTTCTTATTCTTCCTTTCACCGATTTTCCTCTTTTTATCTTTCGTCGTAACGTCGTCATTTCTGTTTGTGGCTTCTTTGCGAGTTGAGACGCTCGTCCCCTGCAGCGCGTGAGCAGAACCTTTGACTGGATCAAGTACATGTATGTTCGTAAAAGACGATTCTCTACGTTCAAGTTCCGCCTGCAGCCTTGTTGATTCAGCGGATTCGATGATATCTTCGTCAAATAAATCTGTTTCCGATTCCATGGATTCGCGTCCCGTTGGTTTCGAAATCACACGTGGACCAACGCCAGTGCGACCCATTTCAGACACGCAAGGCACTTCATCGCTTGTGACACGAGCAAAAAAGTCCGAATAAGAGGGGAACTTGGTTCTGCAGTAGGACTTGGTTCTGCTTCTGGGCTGGTTATTGGGCGGCAACCCATCTGTCGAAACACTTTCTGACGGAGTGGAGCCAGCAACTGAAACCGGTGGACATATGTTAGCACAGGCCAGGGATGACGACGTCAGAGCGGAACGGTTAATGCGCAGATCGGAACGGGCAGTTGACGTCTGTGGGATTGGACCTGACGTTGAACTATCGACGCACATCCGGTGAGAGACCGGCAGACTAGCAGAGGCAAAATGGTGGGAGACCGACACTCTGGCAGGGGTAGTCTGCTTAGAACAGGCAGAGGAATATTGATTAGCGACGGACATAGTGGCAGTGGTAATGGCAAGAATCGTCTTCCCAGTGACCGACAGCGGAAGAGTGGCAGGGATCGGCCGACACCTGTCAGATGACAGAATATGATATGGCGACTTATCTAACTCTCTTCTTGCAGACTCTGTTCCAGCTACAGGAATATTGTTCATCGTAGCATCCTTCGTTCTGACGTCTTCTCCTTTTGAAGCCGTTCTAATCTTCATCAGCTTCTCTTCATTGTTACTCGCATCATCTATTGTTCCCTGACCTGGATGTCGTGGAGGTGATATCCAAACACGGCCAACAATTCTTCCGACGGAAATGTTCCCCTCTCGTATCTCCGTTTGGGAAACACGTTCAAAGGTGTTCAACGACGTAGCCCCGTCTGCGTTTCGGCAATTCTCTGTTTCGATCGCACGATCGGCAGAACCAAAAGAAATATCTGGCAGAGACGACCAATCCAAGCTTCCGCTGCTACGAATGATTTCCTCATCGCTAGGAGTCATTTCATCATTGGAAACATTTCTTCCACGTTCTGAGCTTACACCTGAACTGCAAACATTTCCATCAGACGACCTCGGATCGCTGTGACCTCCTATCCTACCTTTGCCACCGCTGCGAACACTTGCCCGGCACGAAACACTTTGTCCGCTCGCAACAGTTCCACCTTTCGGGCCGTTTCCCCTGGAAGCAGTATCTTCACTTTCCACAACAGTCTCAAAATTCGGAACACTCCGAACGTTTGGAGCGTTACCACCCCTGGAAACATTTCCGTCATAAGAAATAGTTCCGCCTTGTGGAACATTCGCAGAAACAGGAACGCTTTCACCGGTTGAAACATTTCCACGAGCACCAGAAGAAGTTCCACGAGACAAAACATTCCCAACACGAGGCGAATTTTCTAAACCGCACACAATTTTATCGCCGCTAATCGGAGTGGTCTCGAGACGGACCGGTCCAGACGATTGCGTCGAGCATCGGATTTCCAACGATCGCATCACAGGGGAAAGCGAAAAATCCGGTTCGACGAGACAGTGCTGCGAAGAGAGATAATCGATCTGGGTCGACTGAATAAAACGAGATTCCATTCCAGTTGCCATAACTGGGTCAAGTCGTTCTGGTTCACTGCAGCGCAGGACACTGGTTGTAACCGGATCAATGGTCGATTCTTCCACATCGATTTTCCGTGCAGAAGGTCCTGGAATGATTGCGACCCGTGAAGCAGATGGAGAGGGAATTTTGGATGCAGGAATGCCAACTGGAGATTCATCCTCCACCACCATCTGCAATAAAGATCAGAAAAGACATTAGACAAATAAGTCGTCTGCGAAGTATTCATTTAAATAATACTAATAATTAGAGAAGAAATCAAATGAATTAATCTAATCGGGTACGAAAGTTTTAATAACCGATCACCAGTTTCAAAAAAAATTACTAAATAACAAACTTGTTCAAGAGTATGTAGTATAATCACATAAAAATTCAATTAACCATAAAATGCTTATTAAGATTTCATTTTTAAAAATCATAATTAATTATTAAAACCAATTCTATTACCAAACATACAGGGTACGCCAAAAAAGTGATCCCCTTCGGTTTAAATGAAACTTTATGGTCTTAAAGGCAATTCATATTTGCGTACAACGGTCACATTTCAACAAAATATTTCAAACAGAACAAAACTTGTATCACTTTTAGTGAGGCCACCCACCGTTCTTTGACGATTCAAAAACGAAACGCTAAAAAGATTAGGTTTTTTGCTGATATCACGGCCAGAAGTAAGAATTTCGAAATGAATCTTTACAGGTTTAAAGGCAATTCATATTTACATAGGATGGCCATATTTAATCAAAATATTTCAAACACAACAAAAGTTATACCACTTTTAGTTTTTCACGATTAAAAAACGTAACGCAACAAAAAGTAACAAAAACGTGATTTTATCAAGTCATATCTCAAATAACAGTTTGAAATTGGACTTGAGTGATTCACAAGTTGTGTTCAATGTGCCCACCACCAGTGCCAAAACATCTTTTTAGTCTCTTTGCAAAGTTCTCGAAGGACCTGTTGATTAATCTGACAGATTTCTTCCAATTTGATTGTCATCTTGCTAAGTGACTTCCCATTGACGTGCAGCTACGCCGGTACCCTGATCCTTTTTTAAACAGTAATAATAATGATCATCTGACATTATCAAAGCCTATTTGATAATTATTTTAGACGAGACTTAATAAAATCGTGTTTTTGCCACTTTTTGCTGCTTTACGTCTTTGAATCGTCAAAAAACTGTGGGTGGCCTCCTTAAAAGTGCCATAACATTTATTCTGCTTGAAATATTTTGCTGAAATCTGGCCATCATGTGTAGATATGAATTGTCTTTAAGCCTGTAAAATTTCATTTCGAAATTCTTACATACGGCCAAGATATTGACCAGAAAAATTAAATTGTTTTTTTGTTACTTCTGTTGCGCCGCGTTTCTGAATCGTCAAAAAGCGGTGTGCAGCCTCACTAAAAGTGATGCAACTTTTGTTCTGTTTGAAATATTTTCTTGTAATTTGACCATTGTACCTAAATATGAATTGCCTTTAAGACTGTAAAGTTTCATTTAAAAATTCGTGTGTTTTTCCAAAATATGGGCTGAAAAACGTAGGGTATTCCTTTTTTTGGCATAATTGTAAAAAAACATTTAAATTCAATATTTAGCTGATAACAAAAAATCAGCCTAATGATACTGGTCAGTTTGTATAATAAATACCAATTTAATGACTAAATACCAATTAAACTATTAAATAAAGAATTGAAATTAAGTGGAAAAAATTTGATATTTAGCACTACGATGGCAAAATTAAATAATTCAAGACCGACCCAAATATCAAAATATACTGAAATTGATTAGTAACCATATTTGCTGAAGAATCGGACGACGCAAGTCTCTGCCCTAGCATCTCCAGATTGGGGTCGCGCTGAAGGTCGTTCGGTTCTTCATCGCACGAAAGACGGAGACTGGAACCAGACGAGCACATCTCTTCGCTCGGTGGAATGTCTTGGATGCATATCACTGGCTCTACGACCGGCTGCTGAGTGCTGAACATGAGGGAATCGCCGACTTCTACGCCGACATCGACTGTCGCAGGTCGAGTCGTCGTCTCGTGGAGACAGAACGTGACCTGCACCGATGCGTCGCAAAGAACCTTGGGACGGTTGGCAGGCAACGATGGCAGCGATGGGTGACGTACTTGTGAGGACAAATGTGACTGGACTGCAGCGTCGGAGTGAGATGTTGAAGGCGGCGTTTCTTCGACAGGGACAGAGTCAGACAACCATTCTGTTTGGAAGAGGAAGCAAGTCATGCGAATGAGAACATTTTCAAATTCGTACACATAAAAGCACGTACGTACGAATAATTTCTTATTAGACCACGAGCGTATGCAAGTAGCTAGTAAATAGAAGAAATAGCTGATAGAAACATTTCTGCAGCCATACAACATTCTCATATTAGTCTTGAATCCAATAGTGAAGTGGTTAGCATTCTAACGTGCTAATTGACAGGCTAGGGTCCAACTCCATTCCAGGCAAGTAATTCAGCTCAAAATTTCTGTTCCACCTTTACCCCTCGAAAAGTCAGATCTGCAACGAAGACGCTGGCCATGCACCGTCATTCGGTGACACGCAAGCTAGGCCAGGAACCGGCAACAAACTTTGCTGCTCTTCACAGACCAAGCTTACAATATACCAATTTGAATGCCTCTGAATGGTTCACCCCAATAGAATCACTTTATCAAATGTTTCAATACGATACAATACAATGCAATACTTAGGGGACTGCCACTTTAGACGTTAAGTGGTGTAGAGTTTTACAGAGGTACCTTCGATGGCATCCAGTCTCATCTGATCTTCAGCGCTTATAAGGAAGTTATTGAGGTTGGGAGGTTCGCGAAAGAGCATGACCCGACCCAGACCGTCTGCTGGCTGCGATTGGGTGAGAGCCATAACATCCTCTGACATCTGAGCCATCAGAAGAGAAACGACTGAACCCGATTCCGCTGCACAGCTGCTGCCCTCTGCTGGCTGCCTGAGAAACAACGACATTCGACAAACACAGAACTTTCGTTATTGGCGTACTCTATAAGTAATTAATTAATTAATTAATTAATTAATTAATTAATTACAGTCTTTATATATCCAACTGTGCAAATGCACTTTGGTCGATTTAAGCGCCATAAAGAATCCCCATTAAAAACGTTTTCCTCATTAATATAATATACACTGTGTCCCAATAAATCGGGGCCCCCTTTTATAATGTGAATAAAACAGGCAGGCAAATCTTGATCGATTTTCAAAATTTCAAAACTGTTTCCATCCTTATATAATTATCTTACACTGATTCAAATATGAAGTTTCTGGCATGAATATTGACGTCACAATTACGTCATTTGCATCATAGAATTCAAATGTTAAGTATACCGCTACCAGAGCGACGCTCCGACGAAACGGTCAAATCAATTTTTCTTAGAAGCTTTTTTAGACCGCTCACTGTCCATCCCTTGTCCGGAAATTTTCGAATAAACTTTTTGCGCCGTAATGTTTATTTATCCGTAAGAATTTTATTACAATTTTGTCTTCTTGGCTGAACGCCATTCTCTAACGTTTTTTGTTGACATTTGGTTTCGATATGTAAATTAATGACGTCATTATGACGTAATTTTTTAGTGAGGGCCGTTCATAAATTACCAATTTGTAGATAAATATCTAAGGATAAAAACAGTTTTGAAATTTTGACAATCGATGAATATTTGCCAGTTTTATTCACATTATAAAAAGCGGCCCCGATTTATTGGGACACAGTGTATATATATATATATATATATATATATATATATATATATATATATATATATATATATATATATATATATATATATAAATATATTCGTTTAATTCGTGAAAAGATACAGGCTAACACACTGCAACCTGGTACAATAGTAGCCTCAAGTAAGCAAAATGAAAATTAATGTGTCTTCATTAATAGATCATTGTTCATTAGATTAATACATGATTTGCGCTCTTGTAAAGGACTCTGGGAGAATTCTGTCACACACTTGGCCTTTAATTCAATGACTGTAAGTTTGAGCCAACACACAATTTGAACATAATCTTTACACACACACTCGCTGTTCATCTTAACTTAACGTTTGTAACAAGAGCAGCAAAAGCTTAAATAAAAAGATACTTAACAAGTTCTGGTGATAGTTCCGAAGCCTCCTCCGCAGTTCAGGTCTCGTCATACTGAAACAATACAGAGAGAAACAATAAAATCATCAATATTAAGGCTTTGATTTGGAGAACCAATCAAACAGTGAAACCAGTTGCCAAGAATAAATACTAACTACTAATCAAGACACACTGCTATTAATTACTATCTATTATTTAATTATTACTAACTATTTCAGACATACTGCAAACGGTGGAAGAAAACGATCCCTGACGGGGAAAATCAGAAGTTGGCAGAAAACCCCATCCTTGCTGTTTCTGCTTGACTCAAAGGGGCACTGTGAAGTTTGCCCAATTATCTTCTTTCGTCCGAGAAAAAATTCAAAGATCTGCTCCATCATGTGAAAGCGTCCTAGTGGCTTTCAACATCAAGGCCAATTGTACTCCGGTTTCTATTTTCCTCCCTTCGTCCAAGGCTCACGGTCACTTGATTGCCCTCCCTCCCTCCCCCCCACACCAATACGTTCCTGGTTTGTTCCACGATCTAGGACCACAGTTGATCAAGCTCGATCCTCTGCCATCGCTAAACCATCCTCTTCATGGAATGCCCTTCCCTTGACTCTACGTGAGATTCTCCTTTCTGTATCATTGTCTACATCTCTCTTCTTAAAATCTATTTCTCTATTTTGGTTCTTGCATTGGAAGCACTGCTGAATGGTGACGGCTGTGAAATGCGCTACAGAATTACGGATTACAATACGTTGACAGCGTGATGCAAGAAGACTCGAAGCCATACTCGATTTACAAGGAAAGTCTTCTAACCAACCTGCTGCCATGTCAAGTGTAATAAATGTCGTGTTAGTATTAAGCGGAAGCCATTTACAAATGAATCGACGAATCACGGAGCACTCCCAGCCCAGTCACAGCAAACGCCAAAAAATACTTAATCCCTTTACCGGCCGACAGGCAGATATTCCTATATTATAATTCCGAAAGTTTGTCCCTTTCCGTATGTTTGTTTGTTTGTTTGTTTGTACGTACGGATGTATTTTGACTCCTCGTAACAGAAAAGGCTCGGAATTGACAGAGCGTCGTCTTAAAAAATATTTGGCAATTGATTCTTACCCAAATTATAATGTCAACGTAATTATTTTTAGCTTTTAATTCACTTTAAAACCGGAGTTATTGGCATTTTAATCCTTACAGCATCCATATTGCCGCATTAAGTAAAGAGGCAACAGCCCGCATGACGTCCTTCACGCCCAATAATAATTTCCGTTTATGAACTATACGAAATCGGTTACAGTTTACAATTATGCAGCTGCTGAAACAATAATATTCACAAGAACGCAGATCACAGAAATATTAACTATACTAACAGAACAGACAACGTGCAATAATTGCATTAGGCCACAGTCAGCACACACACACACACACACACACACACACCCGCCCCTCAGGGACGGGTCATGTTTGGCTTTTTGGGGAAGCGGGGTGGAGTGGAGGGTCACCGAAAACCCGAAATTTAGCGGTCAACGCTGGGTACCCCAGAGTAGTAGCGTTGGAAAACCTAAATTTCCCGGGCAACGCCGGGTAACACATCTAGTCGTATATAAGATTGACGATTACAATAAGGAGTATAGCCGGTAAAGGGGTTAAGAAAGTTCTTA
>OX457047.1:46369040-46417540 GCA_949752735.1 Lumbricus terrestris | reverse complement strand
GACCAACCTGGTTGATGGCTGGCATCTCGTATCGTACGCGATACCTCTTCAGCAGCAGATCGCACCTGTCCCATTCCATCTCAGAATCGTCGCATCTGATCAAAAAGAACAAACCATCAAGTTTAATCAAATCTAAAACATCTAAAATATCCAATCAAGACAACATACACTTTTACTCCACTGGTTTTCCATCCAAAATTCATACTCACGGTTTTTCTCCGCGCCATTGATTCACATAAACACTGACCACCATGTGTGATATCTACAAACCACTGAAGTTGGTAATCACCCAAGACCCAAGTCCAACTGATTCCTTTACTACAACCTGACAGCGTAATTAAATCAAACCAAACAGAATTACGTCGTAAAATATTAAAATGTTACAACATAACTTGATCACGCTATCTGATTATCATTTTGCTAATGACTTCAGTCAAATAACGATTTTGTGAGATGCTTGCAGCATGTTGTAGCAAATGAGAGATGATGACAAGATAGACAAGATACATACATCCACAGATAGATACATAAATGTATCTCAGATACTGTACAAAACAGGTCAACCGACAACATTCAAAATTTCAAAATTAGGCAAAAATTTTCAGTTCTGTAAATTTAACACATAAACTTAAAAAGTAAAGCATCTACTTGTAATTTTCGGAATCCTTCCGCCACTGTGCACTTGCTATAGCAGCCGCATATAAAGAAACAGATGCCATGCAACCACTATTTGTTTTCGGCCTGACCGCTACTATTCGACCAAATACCGAATAGCTATTTGTCCCAAAGTGAACGTTCGGAACACTACTAGTCTATAGAAATACGACTGCAAACTTACAGAATGCCAGATTCGATCGCCTTCGAACTGAACAATGCGTCCATGAAAAGGTCACTGTCAGATATTTGTTTTCGAACAGAACCATCTTCAAACGGACCGGCCACATGCTACAAACACAGGAGCAAAACAAGTCTGAGCCGTGCAATCGTGCATCCAACGAATCGGCAAACAATTGGTGAGTTATTGTTTTTACTAAGCGTTGCATGCCAAACTTACAAAAACATTTACAAAACCATAACTGAAATATTAGAACTATAGGTGCATTTCAGAACTCATGGTTCTGATAAAATTTTATGACATTCGTTAATAGTCCCGAAAAATATCCGCGCCTAGCGAGCGCATCGTATATTAGAGTAGTGTTACATAAAAACTCAAATAAGTTTTAAAAGTCCATCTTAGTTTTCTGACTATAAAACTCTTGATACGGAAAGTTGGTTATTGTTACGGACGGCTCGGTAGAACCTTAATAGTTTGGCGGTCACAGATAGACGCAGAATAGAGCGGTCTGACCTCCGGCGATCGATAGCCCAATTATTATTCCGCTTAATAGTAAATGGTCAGAAGACCATGGAAAGGTATATTTTCATAAATATTAACAAGCTTAAATAAGCTAAAGAATACAACAAAATCGATTGACCTTAAAACACCTACCTACCCAATGTTTATCAATTCAAACGGAAATTGGAAGCCTACAGACAGTCAGAGCCCTAAAAGTTGAAAATCATAATAATTGTGCATTAGGTGCTACAAGCGTAATTTTTTTTCTAGACTTTCTAGAGGAACTAATTTAAAACATAATCTGATATAGTGCCGGTTTTTTTAATGTTAAAAGTATTTCTGAAAAGCAAATTTAAAGTGCACACAAGTGGGTCAAGTTTGGGCTTGTTTTGGCAGGTCACGTTAACAACACACGTTAAGTACACGCGGAGAGCTTATTTTTGTAATGCTAAACACGCACATGACTGCTTATTTCTGTTAAACAAGTGACAATATTTTTACTGATGCTAAAAAATAATGTGTAAGACCATGTTTGGACAATTGAATGCAAGTTTTGAAACAAATAATATTGCAAATTTAACTTTTATACTTGGTATATAATTTCCGCTGTGATCGCCGTTGGTTAGACCGCTCTATTCTGCGTCTATCTGTGGTCGCCATACTGGTTGTGTTCTACCGAGCCGTCAGTAACAATAACCAGAAATGGTTTTCGGTAATGGCACCCATCACTATTATGCAGGGCATTCATTTTCAAGAATTCAGTTAAGTCCCTATAATCTGAATTTTTGGTGTTACGCACATACTTATTATAATTATTAAGAACACCAACAACAACAACCTGGTGTTGAATTATACGGTGATTATACTGTTAAGTATATAAGACAAACTTTGAGAACTCTGACAAATGTAGGTTCAAGACATTCGCTGGCTTCATCTGCGGATGCATTTAGCAGATACGAATAAAGCCATGGAGACTGAGAATCGCCCGTTCCAAGATACATCGTTTCAAAACAATTATTTAACTTAGTTCGCCGCCGCCATTCCAAAATATTCTGCTTCCAGTTCTTATTGTTTTTAGCAAGTAAGATACATCGACAGCAACGTTTTCGTGATCCCAAAATTTATACAGCGCCTAAATATCAGATTTGTGCAAGTCAAAAATTCCTACTCTGACCGTGATGTCTGTGATCTTCCGCTTTCACGACCCAAACTGCGTATGTCTTATCAGCAGTTACTCCGTTTATAGTGCGGTTGCGCCACAGTATAGATAATCAACAGAAGGTCTACTTCGAACCTTGCTATAGTCAGAATAAGAGACGAAATTTGAAAGTGAGGCTGGCCCCGCCCACTGTCATCAGCCATTCTCGCTGCAAAGAATACTAATTACCACAGGCATATCACATTTATTATACTGTGATTCTATGGTACGAACTTGACAGATTTCGGTTTCCGGCGGCCGCCATAATTATTTATATTTGACAGAAAAGTTATGTTGTAGTACGAAAGTGTAAACTTTTGTAACTGTGGCGTCCTGTTGTGCGCGTAACTGCAACAATCGATACTCGAAGAATTCTAAAGTTTGCTTTTATAGGTAAGCGACTTTTGTTTTTCGGTGCTATATAAAATAAACGCGTTTCGATCGTTGCTGATCAAGGGGGTCCGTTGCTCAGTTGAGAGAGCGCTGGTCGTTAAACTGAGTGTCATTCACGCAACCCGGGTTCAAGCCTCACACAGGGCATTAATTTATTAAAGTTTCTGTTAGCTGCCATTGGCGCTTTGCTGTTGTGTTGTTTGACTCGGGTTCTGCTAAAAATAAAAGATGGCCCCTCCGACTTCTTTGATAAATCGGGCTTTTGTATATTTTCAGCGTTTATGAGGATTTGGCTTGACCCGACAATGATTCTGCTAGTTTTATTGATAACAGTTTATTCATATACACTTAGAAATCAATTTCGAGGATCCGGTCAATAATCGTTTCGGGCTTTGGCTGCACTCGCTTTGCACAATCTGTCCTTAAGGAATGGAATCAACTAAGTTACATACTATTCTCCGTAATGAACTTTTTGGTTAAACCGTAGTTTAGGCTGATAAATTATTTGTACCGAAGTTTAGGCTGATAAATTATTTGGACATTATCCGAGGCTGCAAAATGTATATACAAGTAATTTCTGGATCGCCAGGTTCAATCCAGCTTCCATTTCAACTATAAAAATGCCGGTAATTGGGTAGTTTAGCGTCCCAAATTATTCAGGTTATTGCTGAGGCTTGGAATTTCTCGTTAATCCAGCTTCTATTTTATCAAAACTGGAACCTTCATCCAGCTTCCATTTCTTTATCGTTCTTTTCATAAATACAGCTTCTATTTTTTAGATCTATAAAAACATTCATCCAGATTCCACTTCTTTATCGTGCTATTCGTGAATCCAGCTTCTATTTCAGATCGATGAAAACTTGTATCCAGCTTCTAGTTCAACTACTATTACAGAACTTTGATCCAGCTTCCATCTTCGAAGCGTTCTTTTCATCATTTTAGCCATAAGAAATCCTCATCCAGCTTCCATTTCTACGCGATAGTTACCTCGTTTGGGACTTCCTTGTGGTTTTCAAGCACACGTTTTATGATTTCCTCAATTGAATATGTGTTATTGTATATGTCTTTCAGTTATTATTGCAAAGAAATGGACAAAATAATTTGGTACGCTAAACTACCCAATTACCAAAATGCCTTTATCCAGCTTCCATTTCGACTATAAAAATGCCTTTATCCAGCTTCCATTTCTCTTGCGTTTTTCGTCAATCCAGCTTCTATTTCACCTTTAGAAGAACCTTCATCCAGCTTCCATTGCTTAAACGTTTTTCGTTAATCCAGCTTCTATTTCACCTGTAAAAGGTCTTCATCCAGCTTCCATATCTCAAGCATTTTTCGTCAATCCAGCTTCCATTTATATACTGCAATTTTTCTTCTCGCATTTTCAGTTTATATTGCTACATACGGTTGCGAATGTTCGAAATTGGAATAACGCGTTGTATGGCGCGCTATATTCATGATTGGTGGTGTTTCTTAATTTATCAGCCTAAACTACGGGACATCGACAACGTAAATAATTTATCAGCCTAAACTACGGTTTAACCAACTTTTTGGTCTTCCTTTGCGCCTTTTCTCCAAGCGTTTAATTTAATTAAGTAGCCATAATTATACATGGTTGCACTTTATTTTTCTGCAGATTTTCGTTGAAGATTCCAGTGTTGACAAAGAAGTACCGATTAGTTGCCAGAAATGACAGCCAGAACCAACTGACTTCATTTGCTCTGAGCGTTTCACATCTTCTAGTTTCCAACTCTACGGGTTCAAAACGAAACTAAAAGATGCAGTTCTAGAAATGTTTAGCTTTCCCCAGCATTTTAAGAAGGAAGTTCTAAACCAACGTATTCTTCAAAGGAACACTGTCGCCATCTACTATGACAATCTCCAATGTTTTTCTACAACAGTCCGGTACCTCAATCTACTTCTGGTTTATCACGTGATTGCATGCTTAGTTCAGGGTCTGTGATGTATTAAATCTACCCAGTAATTTAAGTCCCAGACTATGAAGGATGTTTTCAAGCAGCTTCGGTCTCGAAGTTGCATAAATTCAACTAATATGTAGACATGATTGCACAATGTTGTTTTGGACAGGTTTCATGTGAAATTTAAAGCAAAAAAATCTACTCTTCAGTTCAACAGCTCATCAGTAGTTGCAAACCCTGCTGAACAACCAATTTTTCTCTTTTTTGTATCTCGTAGCAGTGTCAACAAGTTTGTCATGCAAATGTTTTATGGGCGTCATGGTTGATTTTCAGCCATGAATATGTATAGATACATATTTCATGGATTGCACGATCACTTCCCGCTATGAAAGGTCGACTCAACCTTCCATTCGGCAGATGGCTTTGATAAAATGAACAGTAGGTCGTTATGACACCTTGCATGACTGCCAGACTGTTGAATCTAATTCTGTATTAAGTTGTGATCATTCCGTTCATTCTTTGAATCGTAATAGTACTTCTGTACGTGTCAGTTTGAAATTGAACGAAGATCATTAATATTAGAGTTCGGTGATTGTCGTCTATAGATGTTTCTTTGAAGCACTGTAATTATTTTCCGAACTAATTAATGGATTCGTTAATTTAAATTTTAGAGAGAAATATGCCGATGAACACAGAGCCTTAAAAGAACAACTGTCCACCCTTCCCGACCGCGTGAGCTACGGTATTATGGTAAGATCACAAACTCCGTTTCCTTCTCTTTGTATTGCATAATAAAGTTGTAATTGTTATTGTTTGTTTGAATATTGAAGTAATTCTTGCCATGGTTAAAGATTTAACTTTTGCTTCTGTTGCTCTTTTTCATTTTCTTGTTTGTTTTTTTTTGCTCTTTTTACATTTTTTTGTGATTTTTACTTATTTTTGTCAGTTACCTTTAAATAGTTTTATTTATTTTTGTTATTTTTTTATGTGTTTTTTGGATCTAATTTTTTACTTAAATTGTTCTTTCAAACATGGTAGTTTTTAATTTTTTTCTTTTAAGAAAATAGAAAAACTGAATTTCTTGTTGCAGGTGATTTTTTGGGACTTTTTTGTTTCTTCCTCAGATTACATATTGACTTTGTTGTTGGTGTTGTTGTTGTTGTTGTTGTTAGGTTCCTTTTGGAAATGTTGCCTTCATGCCAGGAAAGCTGGTTCATGCGAATGAGATTTGTGTTCTGCTAGGAGACGACCGGTTTGTCGATCGGTCTGCCAAACAAGCCGTAGAGATCGTTGAAAGACGACTAAAAAGTATTGACTACTTTATATAATCTTGTCATATACTGCATTATTGTTACCACTGCTATTGCTGCTTTTACTATTATTTTTATCGCCCATGTTAAAAATAATCTCGCAGGCGGTAAGAAATAATTCGAATTATACATAAAACCTTGTGACCCACAAACTGAATTGCTTGGACGTCATGTGAAACGCTAACTATATGTCTCCAATGCATACTCGGGCACACTCGCAATGTTCGGTACAACGGCTCAAAAGTGGTTGTTTCTATGGAAGTAATTCGGTTGTTGTCTTCGTTGTTTCAGTTGTTGACGAGGATGTTGCCGGTTTGAAAAGGCAACGGGATCTCTTTAAGCCGCATCTAGACTTCACGAAAGACTTCAGAGAACAGGTATACAACAATACGTGCCAAAGTACCATTTGAAACTGTTGTATTGTATGTATCAATTCGTATTGCGCCTCTCGTAGTGCACACCAATCAGAGGCACTCCCAATGTGTGGGACCAAAGGAAAGGGAGAAAAGGGATCTTGAGACAATGCACTTGGCCTACAAGTTAATGA
The DNA here is from genome assembly GCA_949752735.1 of Lumbricus terrestris. Taxonomy (NCBI): domain Eukaryota; kingdom Metazoa; phylum Annelida; class Clitellata; order Crassiclitellata; family Lumbricidae; genus Lumbricus; species Lumbricus terrestris. Next base: position 46,410,840 of record OX457047.1, on the reverse strand, counting down.
AGGGGAATGCATTGGAGGAGGAGGAAGCTGGTTCCGCAGTGCAGGATAAACGAGAGTACAGGTTCACTTTTTAACCATTGCATTTTGAGTTTGCGTGACGAAGAGATCGCGTTAGCTAGCCAAAGAGAAGTGTCCAAGGTCGGCAGACGGATGAGGTCACATAGATACCTGGGGCTCGGCCAGTATACTACCGGTAAATTAATGTGAGAACCTTGTGTTGAACCCGAGCAATAAGGGGAAGTCAATGAAGTTGGTCAAACGTAAAAAGCAGACATGTGAAACGAGCGAGGAAGTTGGGCTATTATTCTGGCCTTTGCATTTAGGACAGACTGAAGAAGGGCGAGACGAACTTTTGGTTGATAGATAGATAGATAGTATCATGTTTGGTTTATAGATACTAGATAGATAGTATCATGTATTCATGGTCTCTGTTTCTAGCGTCATCGATGCACCAAATCATGACCGAAGTGAATGGTTTTAAATGCTTGCGGAAAATGGCCACAGAATGAAGTTAAAGGTTTAGTTTGCCAGATAACTTATACCAGAAGCTCTGTTGAGGTTCAAGCCGTCGGGACAGGTTATTATATGGCTCGGGCTCTAAAAGTCTAACATGACCACAGCATTACATCTTCTGTTATAAACCTCACAGCTAATATGGTATTCATACAATGTACCTTTTGGTCGTGGAGTTACAAATTTGGTTGATGCTTATTTCAATGGCATTACACAGGCAACAGAGATAAATAATCAACGAACTATACAATACAACCGAAAGCTGATAATGCACTCCGTACAACAAAGTTCAGAACTTCTCATATTTATACTCTGTTAAAGGTCGCTCATGTCTTTGATCAGCATCTGCTGGAAAGTATGTTGTTCTTTGTACATGTCTTGTCTTTGGCCGGCATTCTTTCACATGTACTGGTCCTTTCATCTGGAACTCTCCGTCTCCTTTTGTTCAAATAGATCTCTCTTAGCGAGACTGTCTTTCTCTCTAAGCTGAAAAATTACTAGGGCTGTTGATGAATCGCAGTTAACGCCCGCGATCAACGCGTGAAATTTTTTAACGATTGACGCGATAAAAAATTTTGTAATCGCGATTAAATTTTAATCGCAAAGACCGCTGTTAGGTAGAAATTTTCTGAACACTTCAACTCGTCAGTGAATGTCCAAGTCCAAAATCTTTGGCCGAGATTGGGCTCAATTCACGGAGGTGTGTTGGGCGTATCTGACGGCAATAAGAAGCATTTCCTGTTATCTTAATGGCGGGCTAGAGTTGTTTTTGCATAATCTAGCCTATTATTCTTCCTTTGGGCCTACTTTGATTTCTATTCATATTATAATATTATTTTCTTGCGGGTTTTTGCAATCTAGGAATGAACATGTCGGAAATAAACAATGCTCAGACAATAAATAAGTCAAGTGATCTATAATAAACGATCAGTTTACTTTTGAAACGGCAGATAGAAATCGTTTAGGGTTTACAAAGCTGAATTGGTATTTAATCGCGATTGAAATTTTTTATCGCACGATTAATCGCGATTAAAAATTTTAATCGTTGAGCAGCCCTAAAAATTACCTCTTCCATTCTGGATAATTATAGCTCTTGGGGGTTACTCGGCTGCAGTGTACACGGCTGAACTTAGTAAGAAGGGCATTATGAAATTCCTGTTGTATTGTATTGTGTGCGAGATAATTGTAATGCTGCAATTGCTGCGTGCTGATTTCAGTTCACCAACCATGTCATTAGACAAATGAGAAACCGACCCCTATCTTCGTCCACTCGAAACTCTTCCGTCCGAAACAAAATCTCCCTCCAACGACATCGAACCAAAACCAACACCAGGCAACCGTCCTCAAGGTCCATCCAAGCACGAATCCACCAACACTTCCGCAGAGAAGAACGCCGGAAAGAGCGTGCGTTGGCAAGACATCGAACAGAACGAGTCGACGGAAGCGGACGATGGAGCGCAGACGTCGAGCGACGACAGCGAGGAATACGTTGAACTCTGTCGACCAAAGACGATCAATTTCGTGCACACGCCATAGACTAACGTTGCTCAGTTTTGTGCAGACGTACAGGCGCTATATAGATTAGTATGAGAATTGTACGAAAATAACTGGGAGGGTAAGACTAAGATCTATGTGGAGCTGGGTGTTAAAAGAGACTTTAAGTACTATGGGTCCTGAGAAAGAAAAGGGGGGTTAACCCTCAACCCCACAGCATTTCTCACCATACAATAACCATAGTTTTTATTGCTTTATATAACAATAATAAAGCTTTTTACACTCTGTGGATATTGGAGCTAACTAAGAGCAATGGGATAGAATGTTAATGGACTACTGACCCGTTGTCATGGTTACCCAAGTAGTACAGTGCCAGTGAAGAAAACAGCAACAGGTTATGCAAATGATATGTTAATAAGAGAAATTATAAATGTAGCTTCCTCCAACCGTCCACTTTGGACACTCGAGTGCTTAGCATATGAAATCTCTAGCGCTTGGTTTATAGACATCGTCTGCAATGACACCATGCAGTGTTCAATGCATGATTAGCATGAAATGATATTGTAAGTGAAGTTGATGAAACTGATTTTTTTCTTGAAAAGATGATCTTTTACACAAATCGAGCAATATTCGGCATTTCAAAATAAGGAAAAGATTCTTTAAGGAAATCGCAATGCCCGCAAAATTCCTATTCAAGTCATTAATTCTTGTTAAAACGGCTCTGGTAACAAGTTTACAATCCATGTGATTATGTCATAAGATTTTAACTCTACTCTTTTATGTAATGTAATGTAATTCGGACAATTTGCATAGCATCGTTAGAGGCAAGCGGCAAGCCACTTCTCGGATGCTTTACACGCAAAATGTCATGAGCTCGAGAGCAAGTGCAGCTTGCAGTTTTTTAAAAGTTGATTCAGTTTTGATTTCCTGGATAGTTAATGGAAGACTGTTCCATGCGCGTGGACCTGCGACGCGAAAAGCGCGATCGCCCTTTTAATTTTCGCTTTTTTCTATTTTTCACTTTTAATTTTCACGTTTCGACCATTTAAGATTACTATATTCGTTTAATGGTAACAAAAACTGATAGACACACCGCTATCAGGCACAAAAAAGCAGTTTATCAAATACAATATAATACCCATAGAATGTCTTTAGCCTTGACTGATTGGATTTGTCCGAGGATGAGAGCACAAATTAAATGACAGAAATCACAGCTACATGTAGAAGACGAGCATCAGCGAGATCAACCATTTCACTCGCAGTAGGCGAGTCATTTGGCAAGTACCCTGATCGACGGACTCTTGACAAATAGGCGCTTGATCCTGGCTCTGTCAAGTTAAAATGCTGCCATTGCAATGTGAACATTCAGAAAGTTTCTAATGTGTCACTGAAAAAGCACAGCTATTTTGTAAAGATGACCCCTTAAAATGCTGCCATTGCAATGTGAACATTCCGAAAATTTCTAATGGGTCACTGAAAAAGCACAGCTATTTTGTAAAGATGACCCCTTAAAATGCTGCCATTGCAATGTGGAAATTCAAAAATTTTCTCATGGGTCACTGAAAAAGTACAGCTATTTTGTTAAGATGGCACGTTAAAATGCTGCCATTGCAATGTGAACATTCAGAAAGTTTCTAATGGGTCACTGAAAAAGTACAGCTATTTTGATAACATAATACCTTAAAATGCTGCCATTGCAATTTGGAAAATTCAAAAAGTTTCTGGATGGGGAGGGAGACATACCCTCCCCATACCCCTCGCCTCCCGGTATCGGTGCTATGCGCATCACGAGCGTCCTTCGGACGCTCAATTGTCTCCTCCCCCAGAAACCTCAATACCCCCCCTCCAGACGAGGGGGACTAGATTAAACACTGACGAATGACACAACTCCGTCCTTTACCAGCATCCGTCGAGAGTCTTTGCTAAACAACGTTGGGCTTCCGGAACCATTTTTTTAATGTAGTTTTTCTTCCTCGCTCAGCGTGTTTGGACACAAACGCACTGCATAGGCTACGTCTACGCCGGCGAATTATAGCCTACCCGCGCATCCATAAACAGCGGAGAACTCTTTTCTGTCGCTGAGTTGCTTTGCGTTCGAAAATTCTGTCCTGCATGCGACGGAAAGTTCGTACGGTATGTTAATCATAGTCTCGTCAGACTATTGGGTCTGTTTAATCTAGTTCGTGTTCTGACCGAACATTTAAGGGGCCGTCCATAAAATACGTCACGCTCCAGGGGGGGTAGGGGGTGTACGAAAGTGTGACAGTTTGTGACAGGGGGAGGGGGTCAGGCCATGTGTGACGTCACACATTTATTTTTTAAAATCTTTATTATATTTTTTGTTCTTAGTACCTAAAATCCGACCCGGCCAGGCGTGTCTAAAACCCGGCCTGGCGGGATAAAAATTGATTTCCCGTCACTATCAAAGCGTTTAGGCACACACGTCACTATCAGAGGGATTAGGGATAGTATCCTAGGCTTTAGAGAGTTAGGTAAATGGCTATGTTTTTAAATTTTTTGTTCGAAAGTGTGACGTACTATAGGGGGGGGGGTCCGAGATTTGTGACAGTTTGTGACAGGGGAGGGGGGGTCAAAAATGGTCCAAAATAGCGTGACGTACTTTATGGACGGCCCCTAATTTTTTAACTCTGTGCTGAGTAATTTTCCGTGCATGCAGATGTTCCTCTTTCTGTAGAGGAAAAATGAAAACCCCGCAAGCACTTTTGTGCTTTCAAATTTCATTGCAGACCGTATAGCCTACTGGAAGATAAGGTTGATGGCCGTAATCTTCCAGTCTTCGTGGCGAGCAGCTGTGCTAAGATGAGCGGCGGTGGTGGTTTTTCAATTTAACTTCTCTGTGTGATAATAAAGATTATTAGCGACGCCTCCTCTTTTATCCAGGCTTGGGACTGGAACTAGCAGAGTGCAACCAGTGGCGGAGTTAAGATGAGCGGCTAAGTCTTCGGGTGCCTCATAGCTCCTCTTCTTATCTTATCTGACCTCTTCGCACGTGGGTTATCGCTTAATAGCACAGTGACTCCGAAACAGATTTGAATCTTTTGTGAATTGATTAATTATCGATTTCTAAACGAAATTATATACATTGTATATACAACAGCAAACTAGAGTCTAGAGATACACTTGTCGTAAAACTAGGCCTATTATCGATCTCGCTATTCGGTACAGGCATATCTTATCTTATCTTGACATGTCCCCCGTTTAAGAGATGTTACAATAGCTCTACGACTACGGGTGCTTGCGTTCTTGCTGGCCCGTTCGTTAGCGAATGATCCCTTGGCGAATGCCCCCTTTCCTGTCGCGTCCCTCTTTCATACTAGGGCTGCCAACTTTTGATTCTGCCATTCCGGGACGCCTGCAAGGCTGTAGGCCTAGCCGTTCGTTGTACGTGCGATTACTAATTTACACGGTCCACATAACCGCATAATGTAACAAATGCTGTACGTGTCATTCCAATAATTATAGGATCTACACTCCGCCAAAAATGGTCCTTAATAATAACTATTACAGAAAAAATCGTCAAAAGACAAGTCGCTCAAAATTTAAGATTATAGCCTAATCAACTTCAAGAAGACAGTATTTCAAATTCCAGCAACCTATAGGCTAGGCCTATCAAGGTAACCAAACTTTGGAACCCAGCACTAGAGTAGGCAATAGGCCAAGTTCATTAGTAGCCTATATGCTCATGCATGTAGATAATTTGCAGATGTCATTTATTAAATTATTAGTGCTGCGACCGAAAATCAGGTTTAAAATTATTGCCTTAAACTCATCTTTCTGAGCTTCAGATGGCTCGAGAACAACGGGCACAAAGTCATAGAAACCAGCACATGCCATGCTGAAATTTATATTTTTCAACATGGATGGATGGATCCGATTTGACCAGGGTTTATGACAACAGAGGCCGTTACCCTGGACAGAAATTTGCTCGGCATATATGCTATAGGCATACAGTAACTGGGTGCCAGTGGTTTGAAAAGTCTTAAAGACTACAACTTGGCGCTATCCACCATCGGATGTTCAGACAGCAACTTTAGGTCTGTAGAGCGCGAAACGCTAAATCCATCGCACAACTTGCTGATTTAGTATGCAAAATATTTTGGGAATTGGATCTCAGCAAATTCCGGGACAATCTGGGATCATTCCGGGACACGGGACGCACAATGCCGATTCCGGGACTGTCCCGGCGAATCCGGGACGGTTGGCAGCACTATTTCATCCATTCCTTCCACCCGTCGATAATTCCTTCTGTACCCTGGGGCACGCTGTTGCGTGCCTCATTGCCCGCCCATCGCATCTCTCTCTGTCTCTCGTCTCTCTCGTCTCTCTCTCTCTTCTCACGTCACTCACTCACTCACTCGCTCACTCACTCTCTCACGCACGCTCACTCACTCACGCTCACTCAATCACTCACTCAATCACTCACTCACTCACTCACTCACTCACTCATTCACTCACTCATTTGGATTGATTAATTGATTTATTGAGCTATTGATTGATCGAGTGATTGATTGATTGATTGATTGATTGATTGATTGATTAGCTGCCGTTTGCAGAAACGATTTTCATGTTCTCCGACCGCTTTTCCCACCGGTTGCTGTTCGTCCCTACCAATTAAGGCCACGCCCTCACAACTTTATATTGCCAACCAAAGACGACAGACATTACATCTCTCGGGTTTTGTATAGAAAGGCACCATATGCTCATTAATGTTGAAGAAAAGAAAGTGTCGAATCTCATTAGCCTATAGTAGCCTATATAAACATAAAATCATTCATTTTTATTTAAAATATCTGTCAGTTTGTTCTCTCATCTTAAGACAAATTCAGCAGTCAATGCTAATGACATTCTGTAGGTATTATATTGTATTTGATAAACTGCCTTTTGTACCTTATAGCGGTGTGTCTATCAGTTTTTGTTACCATTAAAACGAATACAATAATAATCACTATCTTTTGTGACAAACATGCTTTCTTTCATTATTCGCTAGAGGCGCTCTTGCTCTGGTATCGTAGACAGACTACTAAGTGCACTCTCTATTGTAATTACTGCTCTTCGCGTGACGCCATTTTGCATTGGCTGGTAGCCAGGATTTTCCCGCGGGTGTTGCCGATTGGCTGGTGAGTAGCGCGAAATTACGCGCCATTTTATCTCTTGCTAGGCAAACAACACTTTCGAAAGGCAAAATTATTTCTTCATGAAATTTCGATCCTTCGTACAGCGATATAATTATTATTATTGCGGTCTAGCGTATGTCGTTTAACTTTTCGGTTGATTGGTCGTGGTGTTAGGAGTCCGGCGGTGAAACGATCGGGTATGAGTACGATACTTGTTTTGAAAATGCATTTGTTTACTGGTAAAATTGTTCACATTTCTGCTGTTAGAGTTTAGCTTTCGTCACATGGGTTGGTCATCTTTCCCATAAAAAAGAATAACTGAAATTAATTAATTTATTGATGTTGATAAAAAAATGATAGAGAGGAAGTGGACGCGGAGGACAGTAACTTTGGCCTTGTATGCGAGAATGTTTGACATAAAACGTGAATAATTAAACCCTCGTCAGAGGTGATGATGGAACGCTACTTCGTCGTAGCGTACGACTCGTTTTGAAGTGCAGCCGGTTAGTTATGCATATTAACAGCAACGAAGACAACGCAGCTTAAGGGTTTGAATCTTACTACAAATTCTGCTCTTGAAATAATGTCAAGAAGAAGTATTAACCTGGAAAATCCTGTTCATTAAAGCGTGCTGCTCGCTATGGTGGCGCCACTGAACGATTGACTGGAGTCAACAATCTTTTAATCTTTTAGCAAAGCCTTAGATTTCTTTGATATTTGCTTAATGGCAGAGCAAATTCTGAACTAAGGAACTGAAATGCCACTCTTTTTTATTTTTCAGCCAGCATCATACGAAAGAGCTTCAAAGCGACAAGACTAAAGACTGGTCGCTACATCTAATCAGGAGCGTATAGTATTACCAGAATATTCTCTGACCGATTCGGTGCCAGCTCAGAATACGAGAAGGTGAAACCGATGCAGAAATTCTTGGGTTCTTTTTGCATCTGGCGTAGCCCGTTGTGACGCGGACAGAATCTTATCTTAAAACGTATGTTCACTATTTCGTGCCAAATAGACACAAAAGAGTAGACCTTAAAGGGCCTTATTACGCAAAATTAGTGTCTGTATATGAGCAATTCTTCAGTTATTCATTTAGTAATTTCTCTTTTATAAGAAGCCTTCCATTTCTAATTGAATTTCAGAATGTTCTTTCTTTCTGGCATTTTATGGCAGTCGGTGTTTGGTTACAGTTAATAATTTATTGATTGATGTGTTTGTATTTATAGTTAAGCGAATATGTAAAAACTTAATTAGAAATTATAATGACAAAATGTTCTTTCCCAATTTAATCTTTATTGCTCTAGTACAGGTTAAGTTGCATGATAAATATGAATTCATTATTTGATCTTTATTGCTGCATTGCAGTAAAATTCATGGCAAGCTGGACTGGCAAGATATAGGAATAGGTTACTTTGCAAATTCTCCATCTAAAGTGTCGTTTTATGGAGCACTAATGGATAGACATTTTGTGTTCATTGCCTATTAGCCAGATTAGGGAGAAATTCTTTTTTATAATGGTAAACCTTATTAGCAAAGGACAAATTTTTACGCTGTGATTTGTTGTGATCAATCAATCACTCAATCAATCAATCACTCACTCACTCACTCACTCACTCACTCACTCACTCAATCAATCAATCAATCAATCACTCAATCAATCAATCACTCAATCAATCAATCAATAAATCAATCAATCAATCAATCAATCTTCTTTATTTGCCACCACCAATAAGTAATACAAGCGTGCAGTTTACAAATTCGTATGCAGGTTGTCAATAGGTAAACTCAAAGGAACATATGTTTCCTCTGATTGCAATGTAGTCACTGAAACTTTGAGAGTGGTTTTGCATTCATGTAGAGTTTTATATTTTGCAAAAGAATAATTATGCACATGCTGTAGGAATATGCTAATAAAGCGCAATTTCTAATTGAAAACGAATGCACACACACGCACGCGCATATATATATGTAAGTTGCATCACAAATGTTAATTCTTAATTTTCATTTGAACTTCTGTAGCGCAGAGGCCGAGCTTAAAGTGTGGCTGGACGGTCGTGGACGGCGTCCATGCACTTATTTTAAAATCTGAACGCCGTCCAGCCACTTATTGGCCAGCAATGACTGGAAAGGTAAGGGGCGTCCAGACGCTTCTTTTGGAAAGATAGACGAATTGTCTGGGGACCACTTGTTGTTAGACGAGTTGTCTGTAAAACAATTGTCGTGGAACCATAAATATAGTTGTTTGGATTTCTTCTCCGTTTTGTATAGTAAGGGATCTATTTCAGCTGTAAATTCGTATAAGTTTTGACTAGGGGCTGTTATCTTTTGTACTAAGCCCTTCCTTCCCGAAAGCCAAACCGTAATGTGACTATGCGACTGAGCACGGCTCAGTTAACCAGTTGCCAGTGAATCTTTAGCTATGGAATTTATCCTGTGAAAACATACAGGGTATATGGGGTTCTTCAAATAACGTGTCTTCTTTCTTTTTATATCTTAACTCGCTCTGTGCTCGTCGACATTAGAGGGTCTAAATTCGCTAGCTACTTTTCTAACTACAACGAGTTGGTGTTATTTACAATTACGGTTCCATAAGATGGTGTTGTTTACAATTACGGTTCCATGAGAGCTGTTGTTTACAATTACGAGTCCATAAGATGGTGTTGTTTACAATTACTAGTCCATGAGATGGCATGATTTGTCATCATTTCCACAGACTTGTCATGGACAAGTTATTGAGAGCACAAAGTAACAGCACAGTCATTTTTTGGATGTGCAGAGATGGAAAACAGGACTGGGGGGTTTATGCAGGCAGGCAGGCAGGCAGGCAGGCAGGCAGGCAGGCAGGCAGGCAGGCAGGCAGGCAGGCAGGCAGGAAGGCAGGCAAGCAAGTAGAAGATTAGATAAAATCTGGTACTGTGTCATTAACTTTTCACTCATACGCGAATTGAAAACTGTCATGTTGTTGTAATGAGCAGAGATGCACTTAATATGCTCTATAGGCTTATATTATTAACTATTAGAATTTAATTATTAACTATTAGAATTTACGTTTTATATTGGTCTTTTGTTTTAGAAAGCGCACGAGAAGGCAAAGAAGATCGCGTCAAAAGCTTCAGACTCCGTTGCATAATAAATTTTCACCAGACACCTGTAACACCATAACGGATGTTTCTGTCGGCATCTCGTATGAAAACCAGCTACTGCGATAGAAACAATAATTCACTTGCCAGACTTGTGGAAAATCATTTTACAGGCATGCTTGCTTAGTTGTCACACGAAGCCATTTTAGAAGCCATTTTCTCTCAATAAACCAACCGTACGGGTGGCAGCTCGGTTTTCACGAGTAAAATAGTATAAGAATGAACAGGAGAAACCGCTCAGCTGAAAATCGATCCTGGTGCCAGCCATGTCAGAAATCATTTGCCAGCAACAGTGATCTGAAAAGGCACATGAGAACACATAGCGGAGAGAAACCATACACGTGCCTGCTATGCGATAAATCGTTTAATCGTAGTTACTCTCTGAAGATGCATACGATAGCGCATACTGAAGAGAAGTCATACAGGTGCCAGCCATGCCAGAAATCATTTGCCAGTATCAGTGTTCTGGAAAGGCACATGAGAATACATACCGGAGAGAAACCATACGTCTGCCACGTGTGTGTGAAATCGTTTGCTGATCGGGACAATATGAAAAGGCACACCAGAACACATACCGAAAAGTCATTCGTGTGCCATCTGTGTGAGAAATCATTTGATGATCGCAAAGATCTGAAAACGCACATAAAAACACATACTGGAGAGAAACCGTACCGGTGCCAGTTTTGTCCGAAATCTTTTGCTTTTAACTGTGATCTGAAGAGACACACGAGAACACATACCAGAGAGAGACCCTACCGCTGCCAGTTTTGTCAGAAATCATTTAATTGGAATAGTTCTCTGAAAATGCACACTAGAACCCATACCGGAGAGAGACCGTACCAATGCCAGCCATGTCAGAAATCATTTGCCAGTATCAGTGTTCTGGAAAGGCACACGACAACACACACCGGAGAGAAACCGTACAGGTGCCAGCTATGCGAGAAATCGTTTAATCGAGGTTATTCTCTGAAATTACACACGATAACCCATACCGGAGAGAAACCATACATGTGCAAGTTATGTCAAAAATCTTTTGCTTTTTGCAGTAGTATGAAAGAGCACGTCAGAACCCACACCGGAGAAAAACCGTACATGTGCCACTTCTGTGCAAAATTATTCTCTAATCGTAGCAGTATGAGAAGGCACACTAGAACACATACTGGAGAGACACCGTACAGCTGCCAGCTATGCGGGCGATCATTTAAAGAACGTTGCACTATGAAAAGGCACTCGAGAACCCATACCGGAAAAGCGACATGCGTGCGTGCAGCTATGTAGCAAATCATTCGATTACAGTTGTGATATACGAAAATGCACACGGGAACAGTAGCCTACTGGATAGAAACCGTACAGGGGCCATTTATCTATAAGAAATCAGTTAATTAATCGGGGTAGTTCTGTGAAAATGTAAGTGAGAATCCGTAGTGGAGAAAAACTACAAGTTTGTTTGCTATGTCAGAAATAATTTGTTTATCGCAGTCGTAGGCCTATGAAAACGCATGCTAGAGTCCACACTGGAGAAAAACTGTAGGCCCTGCACTGGTTCACGGCCAACTGGTTCGTTCACCGACAAATGGTTCACAATAAATCGAAAACAGATTGACGAAACCCTTGCGGCATAAAAGAAACCGACGAAACGAGCATTTCTCGAACGAATTAGGTCTAAGTTGCTTTGATGAAAATAATAGCCTACTGGTAAAAATCGAAGATGTATACACGAAATAATCTTGCTGCTAAATTGAAATTGTATGTGGACGAATATAATTCAATTTTAAGTAGAAATCAGATTTGGGAGACTTCCGTCTTAAATAGAAGCTGATCGATGAGAGCAATAATTCCACTAGGAATGGAAGTGTCCTAATCAAACGGGGAAATGACGTTTGAACCTCCCGGACAAAACCTTGCGTATAAGTGGCAATCCTCCGAACGGCGGACCTACGTTCAAAATACATCTTTTGGTCGTACGCAAGTTGGATTGATGTAAAGAACTGTCGTTAAATGGAAGTCGGACTGACCTTAGACATTGGACCTCAGTCCCTCCACGTGCTGTGCGCGCATTGGACGATGCAGGTCTTCCAACCTTCTCTGTCTTGGGCAGCTTCGTGCAGCCTCCTCCTACGTCAGTCCACCGTCCATGAGGTCTTTTGACGGTTCTAGGACAAAATGGTAGCGGAAAAAATGGTACGGACAAAATGGTACGGACAAAATGGTACGGACAAAACGGTATGTTTAAATGGAAGCTGTATGAGGGTATTTTATTGCTGAAATGGAGGGTGAATGGCCTTTTTGTGGCTGAAGTAGAGCTCTAGTGAAGAAAAAAGTTTGAGAAAAGGATGCTGTATTGGCTAAAAAAAAAATGCTTGAGAAATGGAAGCTGAATTGATGTCTTTCATTCATGTGTTTCATGATGTATCCAGCTTCAATTTCAGCCATAGGATTCCTTAAATCAACCTCCATTTGTAATGCATCTTTCATTAATACAGCTTCTATTTCAGCTATGAAAATACAGTGATACAGCTTCTATATCTAAAGCGTTATTTTCATCAATCCAGCTTCCATCTCCATATAAAAAATATCCATGCAGAGCCTTCATACAGCTTCCATTTCACACGCGCCTTTTCATCATAGCTCGAGAGTACGCGTACCCTAAAATAGAATACGTTAAAATACGTAGGCGCAAATGTATGCTGTATAAACATAGACCTACAATATAACATTGCAGCAATTCACTACGCTGTAGGCCTATTATACTTGGCTGTGATTGTTTGCTCAAATTAAATTAAGCATTCTTATTTATGAGCAATGACGAGGCTAACGTATTTTACTATTTTATTATTGCTTACGTACCCTAAAATAGGGTACGTTAAAATACGTATGTACCTTTTACAAAATAGAATACGTATGGTACGTATACCCTCGAGCTTTGCTTTTCATTAATACAGCTTCTATTTCATATAAAAAATTCACTAATCCAGCTTTCATTTCATCCATACCATTTTGTCCGCTACCATTTCGTCCGGTCATCTTTTTGACAAGTTTTGATATCGTTCTCCCCCCCCCCCCCGATCCCCCCCCGAGTTCTTTCTTGGCCTTCCCATCTTCCTTTTCCACCCGCTTGGGGCCCAGTCCATTGCCTGCTTAGGGATTCTGTCCTCGTACATGCGGTGCACGTGTGCCAGCCAGAGTAGTCGTCTCCTCTTCATGACCTCTCCGATTTTCGATTTTCTCCATTCCCGTTCTTCTCCTTATCTCCTCGCTCCTTATCATGTCTCTCCACGTGATTCCCATGACCTTTCGCTGCCATCGGTGATGTGCCGCATCCAGTCTAGTCGGGCTGATGCAAAATAATTTTTATATAAAGGGAAGCTGGAAGGAAGAAAATGTTATTGCTCAAATTGGAGTTGGACTGATAAAAATAATTGTTTTGAGGTAGAAGTTGGATTGTAAAAGTAAAGTAAAGTAAAGTAAAGTCCTATCCCGTTCCATTAGGAACATAGGGAGGCGGGGTCATCTCCTTTTCCATGGCCCTTAGCCAGCAATGGACGAATCCCAACGTCCTGGACACGAGGCCAGTGTATCGCAAGAAGAAGTTGGATTGAAAAGACAATAATTGCTTTTTAAAAGAAGCTGGGCTTATGAAACGAATTTGTCCAGTTAATGATATAAATTTAGATTAGGGTGAGCATTTTCTGGCCATCAAAAACCGGGACACCTTTTTGGAAACTAAGCCTATCTATAATTGCAGGCTAATTCCTTAACTTCGGGAATAGGCTATAGGCCTACGATCGATGCCTATCCCTATAGGCTACTCCAGTCTATTATAATTATTGATGCTTATAATGTAAACGGCAGACTTTGAAGAAGTTTCAAGTTGCTGATATTTCTCAGAAGAGTAATTTTTTAGTTAGTTAGTTAGTTAGTTAGTTAGTTAGTTAGTTAGTTAGTTAGTTAGTTAGTTAGTTAGCTAGCTAGTTAGTTAGTCCTAAGTTCTGTCCTGCAAACGTTGTTCTATCATAATGATGCGTGTATCATCACAACTACATTATATAATTTATTGATTATGAGCATTGACTTCATGTGTAGACATCTCAAATTTGCTGTTGTCGTCAGTGCATGCACTGAGTGCAGTGTAGGCCTACAGACCTACTCTTATCATCGAGAACACTCAATCGGCGCACACTGTAGCCTAGGCCTATGTAATCAATAATATAATAGTCCAGAGAAAGATTTAAGGTTTCTGCATGGGTCGCACAAGAGCGTCCGGTGGAAAAGGTTTTGTGGAGGGAGTGTGCCACTCACTATACGAAATTTGTTGAATTTCCAAATTGCAATGGCAGTATTTTAAGTTGTTCAGAGAAATTGGTAAAATTTCAGTGCTGGCATGAGTGGACTAACTGATCCCATTAGTCTACGACCCTGGCGTGACCTGTCAAAAATTCCAAAATCGATGTAGATCTGGCGCCGCCATTGAAATTGTGGCCAATAATAGGCTATTATGAAAACTGCCTCTTTACGTCGTTATAATTCTTTAACTATATTAACTAAACACACTAGCACAGTAGATGCATTATGAGCTAAATAGTCCACATTAATTGACAAATCTCTTTCACTACGACTTCTTTTTGAATCATTCACAGTGCTTAAAGTGTAAAAAAAGAAGCGCCAGGACGCTGTATTGTATACGGAGACTTAATTGGTCGTCAGTGGTGGCGCCAGGATTTCAGGTTGGGGGGGGGGGCTGAGGCACTAAGCCGTTCCTCCAAGAGGTGCATAAGAAATGTTTTCTTTTCTTAAAGGGTGCTCATATTGCAAGCGCCGGAGGCGCAAAGCTGCGAGTGCCGAAGGCACCAACACAATGCCCACTAGAGGGTCTTGGGGAGCGTCGTAAGCTCTCCCAGCGGGGTCTGGCGACCAACGCATTTTTAGCTATGTCGACCTCAACTGGAGCCGTTTTTCGGCCCTTGTTTGCATGCTATTTTACGAACGATAAAGTCATGAAAACTTCAAGAATAAGTCGTTTTTCAGAGTCGCAAGCTACCAGTATAACAATAAAAGTCAAAGTTTTATTGTAAAAGATAAAGGTTTTGTCTTTACCGTAATCTCAACAGTTAAAAGTTTAGGCCAATAAAACGTTTGTAAGTATGCCGTCGTATGGGTAGGCCTACAGTATAGGAAACTCAAGGGGCATGTCGTATTTAGGTTTTTTTACGGGCTCAGCCCAACCAAAATGTGTTATTTCCTAATTTTTATAACAAATTCTATGAAGGCTTAACTTATACTTATTGTATTTTGGGACCATTGCTTAGTGTTGAGCCACTGAGCAGAGGGAGGGGTTTTGGTGGAGGGTATAGCAGCTCCCCACATGTCGAAATGTTTTTGAATTTCCACGCTGCAATGGTAACATTTTAGACTGTCATTATGACGAAAATGCTCATCATTTCAGTGCTGATAGTCGTGGTTTTAGACTTCAAAAGTGTCTCCTGCAGAGTCCTGCTATTGTTTAAATCTGTCAAATTTCTTGACTGCAAAATCCCTCATAATTTCGTTGCTGAAATATATGGTTTCAGAGTTCAAGAAATGTTTTCTACCCCATTGTTCAAATTTGACGAATTTCCAAATTGCAATAATAGCATTTTAGGTTGTCATTTTAACTAAACGGCTCATCACTTCAGTCGTGGTTTAAGGCTTCAAAAGTGTCTCTTCAGCTGTTTCACTTTTTGTTAAATCTTCAAACTGCAACGGTAAAAAATTTCTCACAAAGACACAGTTTACGAGTTCAATAAATGTCCTCTCCACGTTGTTTGCATGTTTAAATTTCCTAACTGCAATGGTGGCATTTTAAGACGTCATCTTAATAAAATTGCTCATGATTAATAGACAATGTATAACACTATAGAAATTTAAAATGATACAATATCTATAATATTTGTGAAATATTTGGGCATAAAACTCAACGTCCTATAGAAACCTGTTGACATGCACTGCCGTCTATGGCTGACTGGACGGTCGTCCATGCAGTCATTGACGGCCGTCCGTAACTGCGAGGACGCCGTCCATGCAGTTACATGTATGTATGACCGTCCTGGCAGTGCTGGCCAAATAAGTGATAGGACGGCATCCTGCCTCGAAGATAAGTGCCAGGACGCCGTCCATGGCACACTTTAAGCCCGGATCATTCACACAAAACTGACTTTTTCGACATCCGAGTTTCATCCTTGTCAAAAAACCAGGACAATTCTGCCATTTTGCCTAAGTCGTCTGGACAACGGGACGCACCACAAAAAAACGGGACATGTCCCGGAAAACTGGAAAGTGCGGTCACACTAGTATAGATAGATAGATAGATAGATAGATGGATGGATAGATAGATAGATAGATAGATAGATGATAGATAGATAGATAGATAGATAGATAGATAGATAGATAGATAGATAGATAGATAGATAGATAGATAGATAGATAGATAGATAGATAGATAGATAGATAGATAGATATACATACAGATAGATAGATAGATAGATAGATAGATAGATAGATAGATAGATAGATAGATAGATAGATAGATAGATAGATAGATAGATAGATAGATAGATAGATATCGTAATCGTAATCTCGAGACTTCTACAGCGCCCACAAAAGCCAAGTCGTGGGAACCAGCTTATTCACAGGCGCTCAATCAAAACAAAATTGATAGGCAGCGGGTCAAGTCCGGAGAGTCAGGCAGGCAGATAGAGGAGGCACGGCTAAGGTGGGTGATGTTTAGAATTGAAATGACGAGTGATGTGATGAGAAGAGGAGGAATCAGCATAGGATTTGTGAAAGAGCAATGTTTACATACATACATACAGATAGATAGATAGATAGATAGATAGATAGATAGATAGATAGATAGATAGATAGATAGATAGATAGATAGATAGATAGATAGATAGATAGATAGATTAAAGGATTTACCGCCTAAATGGAAACTGGATTCACGAAACCCTTGTGGAAATAGAAAGTCGTCCGATGAAAAGACGCCTGGTAAATGAATTTGGATTGATGAAAATAGTTCTGATAAATTTTGAGAATGGTCAAGGAAATAATCTTCTACATACCGAAATGAAGACGCATTGTCGAAATGACTCCTTTTGAAATAGAAGCAGGTTAGAGAAAAACAATTCCGTTTCCAATAGAATTTCGATTGACGAGAACAGCTCTTGCTAAAATTGAAGTGGGATTGAGTCAACGAAGATCTTGAAGAAATGAAGGAGTATTGACTGACTAATATATTCTTAGCTGAAATAGAAGTAGGCTTGATAAATGGAAGGCGAATGAAAATGCACCTACGAAACGAAAGACCAATAAATAAATAAAGTTGAATCGTGTTGTTTTAAAAAGTGAATTTGCAATTACATTGATGAAAGTACGCTAGAGAAATGGAGGCTGGATTGCTGAAAATATCGCTTGAGAAAATGAAGCTGTATTTTTTGTTTTGGCTTAAATGGAAGCTGGATTGGTGAAAGCACGATATGGAAATGGACGCTATAGATTGGCGAAATTGACGCTTTGGAAATGGAAGCCGGATAAACAGTCTCCAACAGAAACGGAAGTCGATTGATTAAAGAAACGGCTGGTAATGGGAGCCGGATTTTTTTTCTTCTAGTTGAAATGGAAGCTGGATGATTGAAAGAACTATTGAGAATTGGAAGCTACAGTGTAGACTGATTTTTTACGTGAAATAGAAGCTGGACTCGTGTAAAGGACGCTTGGCAATTTAAGAGAAGTAGGATTGACTGTTTTCTAGCTTAAATGGAAGCTGGATGTTTGAAAGCAAACCATCGAGAAATGGAAGCTGGACTATATTGGTTGAAATGGAGGTTGGATCAAATGTTTCTAGCCAAATAGAAGCTGTAGCTGTAAACAGGACGCCTTATAGACGGAAGCTGTATTGATGGCTTTCCAGCTGAAATGGAATATGCAATATTGAAAAGAATCCTTGTGAAATGGAAGCTGGACTGATTTTTTAAGCTAAAATGGAAGCTGCATTAATTGTTTCTGGCTAAATAGAAGCTCGATTTCTTATGAGGACGTCTGATAATGGAAGCCCCATTGGTGTTTTTCTACATGAAATGAAAGCTGAATACATCATCAAATACATTAATGAAATAATCAATCCAGCTTCCATTTCTCAAAGCATTCTTTCAACAAATCTAGCTTCTATTTCAACTCTGAAGGACCTTGATCCAGCTGTCATTTTCTCAAGCGTTCTTTCATTGATACCGCTTCTATCTCAGCCATAAAATACCTTCATCCAACTTCCATTTTTCAAGCGTTCTTTTAATAAATCCAGCTTCTATTCCGCCCATAAAAGAACCTTCACCCAGTTTCCATTCCTCAAGCAGTACATGTGAGTTGACAACACGGTCTGTCTGTCTGTCTGTCTGTCGGTCGGTCGGTCCGTCAGTCAGTCAGTCAGTCAGTCAGTCAGCCAGTCAGTCAGTCAGTCAGTCAGTCAGTCAGTCAGTCAGTCAGTCAGTCACTCAGCCAGCCAGCCAGCCAGCCAGCCATCCAGCCAGCCAGCCATGGTAGCCTATTGTATATTTCAGAAAATAACTATGACAAACAGTTCACGTTTTGCTTCTGGTAGCTACAATTATTATGTAAATTTTTGTTGCATTAAACTTTATTGGTAAAGCATCCACCCACCAGTACTAATTTTCGAAGTACATTTTTATGCGAGGGGCAGAGATAAATTGCTACATCAGCACTGAAAGAATAGCTCAATTCTGTCACCTTGCTACATCTATCGTTCTTCGCATCCCTCCCTTACCCCCGAGAAAACTGAATATTGAGCCACCAACCTCGTAGGCGCGGGATAAGACTAAACGCCGCAATGTGCCACACAAAGAGCTGACAGTTGCAAATTTCTATGTCGGTTTTGAAGTTTATTCATGCATTGAAAAAGTAACGTATAGTTCCACAAATTGGACGCAAGGCGCTGCTATATGCAGCGCCTTGTCAAAGACTTACACTTAAACTTCTCCGACCGCTTTTCCCACCGGTTGCTGATCGTCCCTACCAATTGAGGCCACGCCCTCACAACTTTGTGTTGCCAACCAAATATGACAGACATTATATACATCTCTCTGGTTTTGTATAGAAAGGCACCATATGCTCATTAATGATGAAAAAAAGAAAAAGAGTCTAGTCTCATCAGGCTATATATAGTAGCCTATATAAACATAGAATAATTCTGTTGGTAATTTCTGTCATTTTGTCCTCTCATCTTAAGACAAATTCAGCAGTCAATGCTAAACACATTCTATAGGTATTATATTGTATTTGATAAACTGCTTTTTGTACCTGATAGCGGTGTGTATATCAGTTTTTGTTAACATTAAAAGAATATAACAATAATAATAATAATAATAATAATAATAAAAATAATAATAATAATAATACACGTAGGCCTACACAGTGGAAACGACAGGCCAGCACATAGCAAAAGCAGCCATGTCGTAAGGCGGAT
This sequence comes from Lumbricus terrestris, assembly GCA_949752735.1. Taxonomy (NCBI): domain Eukaryota; kingdom Metazoa; phylum Annelida; class Clitellata; order Crassiclitellata; family Lumbricidae; genus Lumbricus; species Lumbricus terrestris. The sequence goes on along the minus strand of OX457047.1, from coordinate 46,391,047 downwards.
GGAAGCGATGGCTGCAACAGTGCTGTAGAAATCTCTCCTCAATTTCGAGTATTTCATCACATATACCGCACCCAAAAGATTTTTCCAGAAAAGACTCTGCCTCATCAAATGATTGTTTTCTGTCATTGCAAGCACATTCTCCATCGCCGATTTCTTCAGAGAAAATTTCTTTTTCATTCGAATCACTACGCTTGTTTCCGGCGAAGCGTTCGTTCAGTGAACTTAGTCCGTAAAAATCGCAAGCACGAAAGGAAGTTGCGCATGGAAGAAGTCGGTCAGCGCTTTTCATTTCGCTCTCCGGCGGCGGCGGCGGCGGCGGCGGCGGTTGAGCCGTTGCATGGATTTCGAACTCCTTGATCGAAGGACAGCTTCCCCTACCATGAGGTTTATTGAATATTTTGTGCTGCTCCTCGTTCAAATGCAAGACTCCGTGTCTCTTTAGGTATGAATTTGTTCCGAATCCTTTGTTGCACACCTGGCATATGTAAGGTTTCTCTCCAGTATGAGTTCTCGTATGACGATTACGAGCGCTGACACGTGCAAATGATTTCTGGCACAAATGGCACTTGTGCGGTCTCTCTCCAGTATGTGTTCTCGTGTGTCTTTTCAGATCGCTGCCTTTGACAAATGATTTCTTGCATAGCTTACACTTGTATGGTCTTTCTCCAGTATGAGTTATCTTGTGTCTTTTCAGATCGATATGTTGAGCATATGACTTCTGACATAGCAGACACTTGAAAGGTCTTTCTCCAGTATGAGTTCTAATATGTCTGTTCATGGTGCAACTTGTGGCAAATGATTTCAGACATAGCAGACACTTGAAAGCTCTTTCTCCAGTATGGGTTCTCGTGTGGTTTTTCAGATCGATATGTTGAGCATATGACTTCTGACATACAGGGCATAAGTACGGTCTTTCTCCAGTATGAGTTCTCATATGTCTGTTCATATTGCAACTTCTGGCAAATGATTTCTGACATAGCCGACATTTGAACGGTTTTTCTCCAGTATGGGTTCTCGTGTGGTTTTTCAGATCAATATGCTGAGCATATGACTTCTGACATACAGGGCATAAGTACGTTCTTTCTCCAGTATGAGTTCTCATATGTATGTTCATAGTGCAACTTCTGGCAAATGATGTCTGACATAGCCGACATTTGAACGGTTTTTCTCCAGTATGGGTTCTCGTGTGGTTTTTCAGATTGCTACCTTGGACAAATGATTTCTCACATAACTGACACTGGAATTGCCTTTGTCCGGTATGGACTCTCATGTGTGTTTTCAGATGGCTGTGTTGAGTAAACGATTTCTTACATACATGACATCCGTATGGTCTTTCTCCAGTATGTGTTCTTGTGTGTCTTTTCAGATCAATATGTTGAGTAAACGATTTCTTACATAGCTGACATTTGAATGGTCTTTCTCCAGTATGGGTTCTAATGTGAGCTTTTAGATTGGTACTTTCATTAAAAAATTGTGGACATAACTGACATATGTATGATTTCTCCACACTACGAGTTCTGGCTTTGTTCTTCAGATAGCTGCCTTCGATGGATGGTTTCTGGCGTGACGGACACGCGAGAACTCCGACACGGCGCAATTCCGCAGCACACGATTCACCGGACGACGACGACGATGGGCATTCCTCGCTCGGATGCTCTTTCGTACGATTTCCCCTCAGCATTTCGTCTTGATTTCTGCAGTGCACGCTGGCGCGTCTTTCGTCGCTTTCCGCCGCCATGATTTTATCTTTCGCGCTTCTGCAAAACAATAAACAGAATGCGCAAACTGATCTTCGTATGTTATATTTTACTATTCATTACTCTCTGAAACTTTTCCTCACGGCAACTTTTTGTCTATAGTATTCGAGACCTAGACGTCACCCTATAAAGTCCTCTAACCTTTATCCAACACATTGCCAAACTTACTCGCTCTTCCTACTTACACTTAATGCGTCTCAGGGCTATTACACGCAAACCTGTTTCATCTTCGACCATTGCCTCTGTTGTTCACGCCTTCGTCTGTTCTCGGATTGACTACTGCAACTCTGTCCTTTTTGGCCTCCCTAGGTTTCGGCTAGCTTGTTCATAGTCTGTACTCGACGCTGCTGTTAGGCTCATTGCCCCGTCTTCTTCGATTCTCCCACATCTCTAGGCCCTACATTTATTACTGAACAACTTCACTGGCTTCCACTGTCAGCTCTAGAAGTCCTTATTTTGGTCCGCCAGTCTCAGTTGTGTCTTGCTCCGAAGTTTCTCGGTGACCTTATACTTCGCACCATTTCTGCCACTTCGCTGCGTCCTCTTAGGTCCTGTGGTCGCTTGACCTCTTTGCTCCGCGCGTCGGAACCGCTCTGGCTCAATCCAGATCATTTGCCTGCATTGGTCCCTCCCTGATTATGACGACGACGACGACGACGACGACGACGATGATGATGATGATGATGATGATGATGATGATGAATTGTCTTTCCGAAGGCAGGTTCATTGGCCTTACGCCTATGGGGATGAGATGAGTGAGGTGGTTTCCCGTTGCCTTCCTCGTAGACAATTGTCGGTGAGCAACTTGGCCAAGGTAGTAGCTTGAGATAGATTGGAACCTGCGAAGTTTCGGTCACATGGCGCCGAACTTACAGCAAAGCCACCGCGAGCTGCGCAACGCTGTGGCGTCTCACTATGGAACTGAATCCTCCTATCATTTCGCTCCGCCATTCTCTCTGCTAGTGTTTCGTAATCTCTCTCCGTCTCTGGCTCTGGCTCTGGCTCTGTCTGTCTGTCTCTGTCTGTCTGTCTGTCTGTCTGTCTCTCTCTCTCTGTCTTTTTTCTCTCTCTATCAAAACCTGAATTTCGCTCGGGGTTGCACGCAGTGGGAGCACTTCTGAAAGGCTTTTGGTGTTTATAAATTGTAAGATACAATACAAGAGTATACAATTGATGATGATGATGATGATGATGATTATGTTGATGATGAAGATGATGATGATTAAAGATGTGGATAGATGTACCCAATCTGATTTAACGGTTAACGAGGTGGACGAGACAGAGGCTTCATCAAACGACTGCAGCGATGGATGATCGTCTTCATGCGCCGCTTGCCATCAAGAACTCCACACACATCTGTTTAAATGTAGAACGGAAACATATGAATAATAATTATAGAACGCTTTAACGCATAAAAGTTATAGTGCTGCTTTTCAAAAAGGCGGCTCACTGGCAGACTCATCGTCATCATCAACAACCGAGGGTCAATGCCCGTAGGTGCTCTATGCCGTTCTCTTTATTCCACGCCAGTTTGTCTCTCCATGCAAGGCAGCGTGTGTTAGGTCCTGTAGTGGTGCTCCATACCATTCTGTTTGCATTTTGATAATGTCAATCTTAACAGAGGGACTTAGAGCACAAACCGAGGAATACCGGGTAGATGAACAGACAGGATACAGGAAGGGTAGAAAGAAAGAAAGATATGGACTGGCAGACTGCTGTCGCATAAAGGGCATATAATTATTGCGATTATCTGAAGGACATTCCTCTGTAATTGGCTACGAGGGACTGAAACGTTGCGCTCGAACTATGTTGTTATGTAAGTTAGCACGCATGGTCATTTGTATGCGTGGCGAGTCTTCGTTACGTGGAGCGGACAATATATATATATATATATATATATATATATATTCGTATATATATACTGCTTAGAACTGCTGAACGGCAACTTTCAATGGTAAGTGACTTTTAGCGCACCCTCGTCTTTAAGTGTTTCAGTTGCATATCAATAACATTTTCACTCTTATGTAAAATTCATGAATTGACCCAATTGAGGTAGCCTTATGGCGTAAAAAAAATGCATGAGTCGCATGGCCAATTGACCACGAGACTATACAGTCCAAGGCTAAAATTCAAAGGTATACAGTATTTTCAGCTCAATCAGAAGACTTCAAATAAGACACGTGAAGCTGACATTGCCATATTCACTCATTGCGCTTATTAATAGGTAAAAAGTGACACGTGACAGGCCCTATTACGGAGAATCGTGTGTAAAGTGCTTGATTCTCCGGTATTCAAGAAACGCGGAAATCAGCAGCACAGCCCATTTACCGCAGACGTTGCGAAAACGCAACGCAGTGTTCAAAAATTGAGGAAAAATTAACAACGAGAGAAACTTACACAAATCCATTTTTTCTTACTAATGGATGTTTACTAAGTATGCTGTTACCAAATATAATGTTATTTATTGTCATCTTCTATTTTTTGAATTTGTCAAAATTTGGTCTTTTTCGCGCCTGCTTAGGGGTTTTCAAATCAACGCCGTTTGTGGATTAAAATGTTGACCTATGGTCATAAATCTGAACCTTTATCATCCCAGATACTGAAATTGTCATTCTATCACTTCCGAATTTCGCTCTGTTAGAGTTTACCGCCTAGTTAGAGGCAATCAGAGAAAAAAAATTAAAAAATTGAGTTGATGTAAGAATTATGCATAATTATGTTCCCAAAGTGGAACGTTGGGTCACTTTGACTCGTATAGGCATCATGCATATGCAAAAATATAACTTTATCCAAATGATGCAGATATACAATTTTGTAAAAGCTGTGATTCACAAAGGTTAATACCCCACCTCCAATCTAACTTTTACCCACCCCATCCCAAGCCCATCCATCCACCCAACCCCACCCTTCCACCCCAACCCACCCACCCCATAAAATGTTCAAGATATGAAATTTATCAAAACTATTGTTTCAATTTGTTTTCAAACCGTTCCCACCGCGTCACTACCCTGAAGGCATCCCACAAAAACTCCACTTCAGTCCCCCAGTCCCACTACGCCCACCTCACCCACCTCCAAATTCGTCCCTCACACAGACCACTTGTCTGGAGTAATTTGTTTGTTTCTCAGTCAACCCTTTTCCTCACTTTGAACGCACCCGGTTCACTTCAACCCCATACCTCTATCGTCCAGCCCTAGCCCACCTCCACCCAATTTCGGTCAACTCCAGCCTATTTCCACTCTTCCACTCCACCCCATTCCGTAAAATGCTTAACATCTGAAATTGATTAAAAAAAATAATGATTCACTCAGTTTTAACTTTGACCTTTTCTTTCTAATTTGACCCCACCCGCCGCACTACAACCCCATATTCTAAACGCCCTCACCACATCCCACGCCGCCCCACCCGGCCTCATTCGCGCCCCAACCGCGCACCAACCCCGCTTCACTCGGCACCGCTCCTAAACAGCCCATTCGTCTGAGTAAATTTCGGTTTTTCGTCCAACCCTTTTTCTCACTTCGCCCCACCCGGCTCACTTAAGCCCATCCCCAACCGCTCGGCCCCACCCACCTCCACCCCAACTCAGGCCTACCCCACCCCATCTCCCACTCCTCCATGCCACCCCTCCCCGCATATGGCTCAAGATATGAAATTCATGACAAAAATAATGTTTCACATTTGTTTCGCTTTGGCTACACTGCATCCTACAACGGCCCCATTCCACAATACCCATCTAATCCTCGCCATACCCTGGCCCCACGCAACCACCCTGCGGAAAAACGAAACAATTATATGGGCTAATCAGAACTCAAATTGGAACCATGCCACAGAAAGCCAAATGCTCTTTTCAAGCTGCCATAACTCCCATCCATCCAAACAAACTAATCAGCATAGTTAAATAAAAAATAGGCCTAATAATAAAAATATTAGGCCCAATACTACTACTACTACTACTACTACTACTACTACTACTACTACTACTACTACTACTACTACTACTACCACTACTACTACTACTACTACTACTACTACTACTACTACTACTACTACTACTACTACTACTACTACTACTACTACTACTATACTACTACTACTACTACTACTACTACTACTACTACTACTACTAATAATAATAATAATAATAATAATAATAATAATAATAATAATAATAATAATAATAATAATAATAATAATCTTTTCTTTAATTGAGCGCCTGCAAGACGCACTGCGCTTTACATTTACGAGTTATGCAGTAATCTTAATTAAACTTAACTACTAACTGAACAGACAGCTTTGCAATTACAACGGCGCTAATAGCAGCCTACAAAGCATATCCGCCCAAAGGGGGCTCGAACCTGCTACCTCTCGCACTCTTGGCCAGCGTGTTAACCATTACTCTACCTGGCCCCACCAACCCTAACTCTAACCCTAACCCTACTATTATTAATAATGTGGCGAAATTCGCCTTTGCAGCTGCCGCGGTCTTCTCCTCTCCCCGCCGTGGCCGCCGCGGTCTTGTTTTCGCGTTCGCCGGCATCGATTAGGCGGTCGCATCGCACCGTCGCTCGCACGTGCGCATTAAGTCCCCTGTCCGGGCCTGTGACGTAGAAGTTCCTCGGTCCGGGCCTGTGACGTAGAAGTCCCCTTCCCCCCTCCTTCGCCTCCAAAGACCTCTGTCCGGGCCTCTAACGTCACGGTTTCCCCATTGTGCGCATGCGCGGATCTTGTAAGCTGAAGTCTCTCGGTCCGGGCCTGTGACGTAGAAGTCCCCTTCCCCCTTCCTTCGCCTCCAAGGACCTCGGTCCGGGCCTGTGACGTAGTAGTCCCCTCCCCTCCTCCGGAAAAGTCCCTCGGTTCGGGCCTGTGACCTAGAAAGTCCCCCTGTCCGGGCCTGTGACGTCACGGTCTCCTCGGTCGGGTATATATAGGAGCGCGGTCTCCATGCATGAGGCCAGTCATTATGGCGAAGTCTGCGGGAGCTCCGTCCGTTTGAGAAGCGCAGGTGCAGTCGTCGTCGTGAGCAGCAGTCGTTGCGGCCGTCGGTCGTCCGAGGGAGCTGCCGTCGCCGTCGCCGTGCATCGGTCGTCGGAGCTCGCCGTTGCCGCCGCCGCAGTATCCGCTGCCGCTGTCGTGTGGTTCCTGCGTTTGTCGCAGTGGGGCTCTCCCGAAGTCCGCCATTGCGTGGGAGCCGCCATTTTGGGAAACGACCGTCCGCTGCCAGGGTACGATAGCTGCTGGTATCACGTGGTTGCCTGTTGTGACGTGTGGAGTGGTGACAATACATCGTCTGAAAATACGTCGTGTCTTCGGGTCTTCGTACGGTAGCAGGATCAACTGTTAAGCCCTTCGATAGACGACGGAGGCCGGACTTGCGCCCATCTGGAGCGACACGCTTAGCCTTGCCACCTGGAGGCCGCGAGGCGGACGTCGCCGGCTTCTCCCCAGCCCCCCTCGCGCCCGTTTCCGTCACAATAATATTCATGCTCATAATAGAATGACAATTACAATAAATGAAAATTTGGAACGAGCAGGGCGAATTTCAGTATAGGCCTAACGCAAAATTTTTTTGATGCATATAGCGAGAGTGACCCCCCAGAGTGGAACATAATATGTAAAATCAGCTGCGTTGCTCACTAATAGGGCACTACCATTAAAAACATTTTTTCCATAAGTAGGCACAACAGACACACTTCAACCCAAATATACAATAAAATCAATTAATTAATTATCATGCATTTGTAACCTAAATTAATTTAAAATATTTATTAGCATAAAATTAATGTCATTTTTCGACAAATTTGCATCAAAATTATTATTTTATTTAACTGCAACAGACTTAAAATAAGAGTAAATAAACATGATCCCAGCATTGTTCAAGCAAATGAATATCTATGACACGACTTACAGTAGGTTTGACCGTCCCTCCAAATTTTTCAATAATATGTTCCACGTTGGGAACGTTGGGTCAATAAAGGTTAACACCGATAATTCGGGAATTAATAACACTGCACCACGCCAGTACAGCAGACTATTTTTCTACACAATACGATGCAGCTCTAACTTTAAAAGAACCTATTTCTATTGTAAGGGGCTGTTAAGTCGGCTGGCTGAATTTGGACTCCTTGGACATAGAGGAAAAAGGACAGGAAAACGGAAAAACAAGTCCCTCCACTGTTTAGGTGCAACGTTTCAGGTCAATAGCTGCCAAAGTGTGGACGTATATTCTGGAAAACACACATACATACACACACAGCCACATTCACCTTTATAATGCATAGATAAAGTTCACCTTTCCTGCCGTTGTTGCGAAAACGCAACGTCCTGAAACTAGGTCACAACAAAAAATTTAAATAAAATTGCACTCTCAGAAGTCTATAATTGGCATCATATTGATGATATACTATCAGCTGCAGCTTGATACGGTGGCTATTTCTCATAGCTGCGGTAAATGGGCTAAGCATCGCAACACTATGCTCAGCTTTATCAAGCGTTGGCCATTTTGTATTCGCTGACAATGCCACACAGATTAGTGTCACGATAAGTTCGATCGAACGGTCTGAGCAAGTTCGTCTTCGTCATATAAGTATTACCAGTGTTCTACGCGGCAGCTGCAGGCTGTCGTGCACCTGTCAATATCACTGTTCACAAGGTCACAGATTGTTACTTACCGAAAAACGGAAAAAAGAAGAAACTGCCGTGTCTGCCACGTCAACTCGGATCGCAAACGGGAAGAACTTCGTCAATCTCACGCGTAGATATACCAGAAGGCCATGCGAAACCTCTTTTCTCAGAGAGCTGATTGGCTGTGTGCAGCGCTATAACGAAAGCAGGTCACGGGTGCGATTTTGGTGCAGCTTCTGTCATGGCCTATCATCTTTCACTAACAGCATGGCTTTCTCACACAACGATGACACGTACAAGTTCCATCGTTGTTCTTGGACCTGTCTGTGTCAGTTACTGCTCCAAAAAACGTTTGGCTGCTCTGCATTGAAGGAAGGCTAATCCACTTTCGGTGTGGTGGTTCTGACGCCACAGGGTCACTAATATACATAGGGCATTACTCGGTACACAGTCAGCGTCTGGCCTATGAGTTTCCAGCCCCAGAATAGCATGTACAAGTCAGCGATCAGTTGTTTAGCTTCAATTTTGGTAAATTTTTTATATGCTCGCTTAGATCGGTTACAGTGATACTGAAGAATTGGACTTTTTAAAGACGATATTGGTAAGCGAATCCAGTGCTGGGACAGGTTGAAAAACACTACGAATCGTACGGACGGTGGGCTTGCGAACGCAATATTATTGCAATGTAAGCTTATACTTATTACGTTACGTAGGCTATTTGTGTAGGACTGCATTAGGCCTACTCATCTACTTTCTCTTTGACTGCATGCCTTCTACCTTCCAGCGGAAGTGACAAGCGCCCGTTAGATGTCATCTGGCCCTCGTGACCGTGACCTCGTGACCGTGCGCGGGGAATAGTAATTGAACTGCCGCTCTCTCTTGCTCGGCCTTTGGCGCAATAGCCACACTACACATAGCACAGCAACCTACTGAGAATTATTTCTCGAGATTACTCTTGCTTCTGTTACTCTGGTTCTGCCAACAGTCGTATGCCGCAGATCGTTTGCACCGCTTCTATAATTATAGTCGCCCGTCGTCCGTCGATTGTGCCTTTAGGTAAGTAAGTGGCAGACGATTTCTGCTCAAACGACTGCAGACCAACAAACCTTTCGCTTAGATACGACGCTTACCACAGACTGGCAGAGTCGTCGCCCTTGCTGCTATATACAGACTGCTATATAGAGTTGATGTCCACTGGACAGGAACTGGAAAATTTTAATGTTCTATAACGTTGGACTGTTGACCGGAAAGGGTCAAGTTAGTTAGAGTCGGTTTGCATGGGCATCGACCTCAACGTCTATAAAATTATTATACATGTGGTGAACTTGTCTCTGTAAAGTACTTAAGTATACGATGCTAAAACTATCAAGACTTTTTCAACCCGGACGACTGATTGTGGGAAAACATAAGCAAGATAATGCGGAAGCAAATTGTTCGCTTTCGTTCTCGTCGCATGTCTTCAAATAGCCGGGCGGTTGCAACTAGGCTATAACCTATACCAGTGGTTCCCAACCTTTTTTGACTGTCGGGACACTTTTTGTAGGTTGGAGGAAACGAGGGCCACTTTTTCTTAGCTAAAGGACATTAGGGGCCACAAAGCTAAAATTTAATTAAATAAAGGCGTATAAAATTGTTATAATTGAATCAAAATAGAAGGTTTGATGCTATTTATTAACGTTCAAATGAATTAATTTGTAATAGAAAAGAATTATATATTCTAACATATCAAATTGTCAATTTTTACATATATTTTTCTTAATTCATTCATACGCTGCGGGCCATTTTTGTAGGCCAGGCGGGCCACTTTTGGCCCGCGGCCCACGGGTTGGGAACCGCTGGCCTATACGCACGTGCGATGGTATACGATGTAGGCCTACACACTAAGTTTTTGCGCAAGGCAGCAGAATGCAAATGGCGAAATGAGTAAACACTAAGCGCGGGTACGTATATTATATGTATCACAAAATCTTGTCTTGTTTGGGGTAGCCATTATTTTACCGTCAGGAGAGAGTGCTCTAAGATGCCCATGCCAACAAAAAAATTGTTTTTCGTCTGTGTGGATGCCAAGAGAAGTACATTTTCACGTTAATGCGAAGTGATCATTAGTAAAGCAGTAACAGCAACTACAGAAATTAACTCAATACGATCATTTGTGTCGATTTTAAAAAGTTAATTCTGCAGGCTGGACGTCTTAGGAACCCCATGCTTAGAATTAGAAAATTAATTTTTCGGGTCGATATATAGAATGCTGAAACATTACTGTTAATGAAGCTTCACAATATGTGGCTGCATGCAATGAGACCTAACTAAAACACGAATATGTGCATTTCAGGCGTTTTAAAGGGCGTGGGCCACCATGCATGCATGCATGCATGCATACATAGATTAGAGAAAGTAGAAGGATTATATGTGGCACAGTCGCTTCTTGAGTGTCCGTAAGTTTTGCCGGCATCCCATGCGGCTGTAGCCTCGGTCGCGCCCACTGAGCGATCCCGCTAGGAGACGCCATACGCTTTGCTATGCGTTGTGCTTGCAGGTGCCACTTACAAGACGAAGAGAGACGATTCTCCACTCACATTCGCAACCATCGATGTCTATGTTCCGCGCATTGTCAGAGACTGCTGCTGCGGTACGTGCTGCGGAAGAGGAGGAAGCAGCAGCACTAGCCATGGCCAACACCGCCGCCGACGCTGCAGTGACCGGCGCTGTGACGGACGATGACTTCGAGGCGGGCGAGTCTTCGTCGAATGGAGATGAAAACGACAATGAAAGCAATGACGAGCAGAGTCGTGAAGACCCATCTGCAGGAATTGCCGAAGAGTCGCAGTCCTCTTCGTCTCCGCCGCTGTCGCCGTTGCCGCCGCCGCCGCCGCCGCCGACTTCGGACGAGGGTCGACGCGGATCGCTGACTTCGGACAACGGTGGTCGTGAGGGCTTCTGGAAATTTTGCCACACGCAGAAGACCGAATTTAGCGACGAGCAATACCAAACGGGACGTAGGAATGTCGGCTACTTTCCGCCGACAACCTCTGCGTCTTACCCCTTGCAAACGTCGACCCCGAAGCAGGGTTCGAAACACGTCCGCCACGACACACGGAAGAACGTGGACGAAGCGGAAGCGTCAAGGCACGCGCACAGCTCGTGGGCCGTCGCAGAAGACGAATTCGTCGAAGGCGTCGGATGGGATTTCATTTGCCTTTACACGCGTGGCACCTTGGCCACCGGCGACGACGACGAAGAAAGGCAGCTGTTTGTGGACGGCGTACGTCGGCGTTTCCGTGGGGCGTTCGGTCCCCTTCTGTGTCGTCCGCCGTCGGCCGAAGACAGGAGCTACTTTGCACGTATCCTTGCAACGGCCGCGCGTGAAGAAGACGGCGTCCGTTCACCCGTTGCTCCCTTCTCAAAGCCTTCGACGTCTGGCCACGCTGAATGCAGCGCAGCAGTTGAAGGAGTAGGTCAAAGAGGAAAGGAAAGAGCAAGAGGAAGAGGAGGTGGAGGTAGGCGAAAACAAAGAGGAGGAAGACGAGCAGGTAAAGTAGGATGTTGTTGTGTCGGATGTATTGGAGGAGGAGGAGGAGGAGGAGGAGGAGGAGGAGGAGGAGGAGGAGGAGGAGGACTTGCAGAAAGAGAAGATAGCGACGCCGAAAACAGGCCTCCGCCGCAGAAAAAGAGGGGGAGAAGAAAGTGAAGGTCGTCGACTAATGCGACGTATCTTGTGCAATGTGCAGGAGGCATGCGTGCAGCGGAAACTCGTCTGTAGCGCCTTGTGACGTCAGCAGGACGATCGCAACATTTTGCAAACGTCCATTTGTTTGGTCACGAAAATCGCTACATTTACAGACAAAGGCCTTCTTTAATTTTTTACGCCTTTTGTGGCTGTTTTGTTTAAGAATCATTTAAATTTTCTATTTGGTCTGTTCAACTCAGTCGGCCATCAACATTACACGCACTGTACTAAAAAAAATTATTTTTGTGGAGTGTTGCTCTAATTATATGCCACCTGACTGTCATTGAACAGAAAAGAAACACTTTGATCAGTATGTCTTGTCAAAAATGCGCTAGGGTTAGGGTTAGGGTTAGGGTTAGGGTTAGGGTTAGGGTTAGGGTTAGGGTTAGGGTTAGGGTTAGGGTTAGGGTTAGGGTTAGGGGTTAGGGTTAGGGTTAGGGTTAGGGTTAGGGTTAGGGTTAGGGTTAGGGTAGGGTTAGGGTTAGGGTTAGGGTTAGGGTTAGGGTTAGGGTTAGGGTTAGGGTTAGGGTTAGGGTTAGGGTTAGGGTTAGGGTTAGGGTTAGGGTTAGGGTTAGGGTTAGGGTTAGGGTTAGGGTTAGGGTTAGGGTTAGGGTTAGGGTTAGGGTTAGGGTTAGGGTTAGGGTTAGGGTTAGGGTTAGGGTTAGGGTTAGGGTTAGGGTTAGGGTTAGGGTTAGGGTTAGGGTTAGGGTTAGGGTTAGGGTTAGGGTTAGGGTTAGGGTTAGGGTTAGGGTTAGGGTTAGGGTTAGGGTTAGGGTTAGGGTTAGGGTTAGGGTTAGGGTTAGGGTTAGGGTTAGGGTTAGGGTTAGGGTTAGGGTTAGGGTTAGGGTTAGGGTTAGGGTTAGGGTTAGGGTTAGGGTTAGGGTTAGGGTTAGGGTTAGGGTTAGGGTTAGGGTTAGGGTTAGGGTTAGGGTTAGGGTTAGGGTTAGGGTTAGGGTTAGGGTTAGGGTTAGGGTTAGGGTTAGGGTTAGGGTTAGGGTTAGGGTTAGGGTTAGGGTTAGGGTTAGGGTTAGGGTTAGGGTTAGGGTTAGGGTTAGGGTTAGGGTTAGGGTTAGGGTTAGGGTTAGGGTTAGGGTTAGGGTTAGGGTTAGGGTTAGGGTTAGGGTTAGGGTTAGGGTTAGGGTTAGGGTTAGGGTTAGGGTTAGGGTTAGGGTTAGGGTTAGGGTTAGGGTTAGGGTTAGGGTTAGGGTTAGGGTTAGGGTTAGGGTTAGGGTTAGGGTTAGGGTTAGGGTTAGGGTTAGGGTTAGGGTTAGGGTTAGGGTTAGGGTTAGGGTTAGGGTTAGGGTTAGGGTTAGGGTTAGGGTTAGGGTTAGGGTTAGGGTTAGGGTTAGGGTTAGGGTTAGGGTTAGGGTTAGGGTTAGGGTTAGGGTTAGGGTTAGGGTTAGGGTTAGGGTTAGGGTTAGGGTTAGGGTTAGGGTTAGGGTTAGGGTTAGGGTTAGGGTTAGGGTTAGGGTTAGGGTTAGGGTTAGGGTTAGGGTTAGGGTTAGGGTTAGGGTTAGGGTTAGGGTTAGGGTTAGGGTTAGGGTTAGGGTTAGGGTTAGGGTTAGGGTTAGGGTTAGGGTTAGGGTTAGGGTTAGGGTTAGGGTTAGGGTTAGGGTTAGGGTTAGGGTTAGGGTTAGGGTTAGGGTTAGGGTTAGGGTTAGGGTTAGGGTTAGGGTTAGGGTTAGGGTTAGGGTTAGGGTTAGGGTTAGGGTTAGGGTTAGGGTTAGGGTTAGGGTTAGGGTTAGGGTTAGGGTTAGGGTTAGGGTTAGGGTTAGGGTTAGGGTTAGGGTTAGGGTTAGGGTTAGGGTTAGGGTTAGGGTTAGGGTTAGGGTTAGGGTTAGGGTTAGGGTTAGGGTTAGGGTTAGGGTTAGGGTTAGGGTTAGGGTTAGGGTTAGGGTTAGGGTTAGGGTTAGGGTTAGGGTTAGGGTTAGGGTTAGGGTTAGGGTTAGGGTTAGGGTTAGGGTTAGGGTTAGGGTTAGGGTTAGGGTTAGGGTTAGGGTTAGGGTTAGGGTTAGGGTTAGGGTTAGGGTTAGGGTTAGGGTTAGGGTTAGGGTTAGGGTTAGGGTTAGGGTTAGGGTTAGGGTTAGGGTTAGGGTTAGGGTTAGGGTTAGGGTTAGGGTTAGGGTTAGGGTTAGGGTTAGGGTTAGGGTTAGGGTTAGGGTTAGGGTTAGGGTTAGGGTTAGGGTTAGGGTTAGGGTTAGGGTTAGGGTTAGGGTTAGGGTTAGGGTTAGGGTTAGGGTTAGGGTTAGGGTTAGGGTTAGGGTTAGGGTTAGGGTTAGGGTTAGGGTTAGGGTTAGGGTTAGGGTTAGGGTTAGGGTTAGGGTTAGGGTTAGGGTTAGGGTTAGGGTTAGGGTTAGGGTTAGGGTTAGGGTTAGGGTTAGGGTTAGGGTTAGGGTTAGGGTTAGGGTTAGGGTTAGGGTTAGGGTTAGGGTTAGGGTTAGGGTTAGGGTTAGGGTTAGGGTTAGGGTTAGGGTTAGGGTTAGGGTTAGGGTTAGGGTTAGGGTTAGGGTTAGGGTTAGGGTTAGGGTTAGGGTTAGGGTTAGGGTTAGGGTTAGGGTTAGGGTTAGGGTTAGGGTTAGGGTTAGGGTTAGGGTTAGGGTTAGGGTTAGGGTTAGGGTTAGGGTTAGGGTTAGGGTTAGGGTTAGGGTTAGGGTTAGGGTTAGGGTTAGGGTTAGGGTTAGGGTTAGGGTTAGGGTTAGGGTTAGGGTTAGGGTTAGGGTTAGGGTTAGGGTTAGGGTTAGGGTTAGGGTTAGGGTTAGGGTTAGGGTTAGGGTTAGGGTTAGGGTTAGGGTTAGGGTTAGGGTTAGGGTTAGGGTTAGGGTTAGGGTTAGGGTTAGGGTTAGGGTTAGGGTTAGGGTTAGGGTTAGGGTTAGGGTTAGGGTTAGGGTTAGGGTTAGGGTTAGGGTTAGGGTTAGGGTTAGGGTTAGGGTTAGGGTTAGGGTTAGGGTTAGGGTTAGGGTTAGGGTTAGGGTTAGGGTTAGGGTTAGGGTTAGGGTTAGGGTTAGGGTTAGGGTTAGGGTTAGGGTTAGGGTTAGGGTTAGGGTTAGGGTTAGGGTTAGGGTTAGGGTTAGGGTTAGGGTTAGGGTTAGGGTTAGGGTTAGGGTTAGGGTTAGGGTTAGGGTTAGGGTTAGGGTTAGGGTTAGGGTTAGGGTTAGGGTTAGGGTTAGGGTTAGGGTTAGGGTTAGGGTTAGGGTTAGGGTTAGGGTTAGGGTTAGGGTTAGGGTTAGGGTTAGGGTTAGGGTTAGGGTTAGGGTTAGGGTTAGGGTTAGGGTTAGGGTTAGGGTTAGGGTTAGGGTTAGGGTTAGGGTTAGGGTTAGGGTTAGGGTTAGGGTTAGGGTTAGGGTTAGGGTTAGGGTTAGGGTTAGGGTTAGGGTTAGGGTTAGGGTTAGGGTTAGGGTTAGGGTTAGGGTTAGGGTTAGGGTTAGGGTTAGGGTTAGGGTTAGGGTTAGGGTTAGGGTTAGGGTTAGGGTTAGGGTTAGGGTTAGGGTTAGGGTTAGGGTTAGGGTTAGGGTTAGGGTTAGGGTTAGGGTTAGGGTTAGGGTTAGGGTTAGGGTTAGGGTTAGGGTTAGGGTTAGGGTTAGGGTTAGGGTTAGGGTTAGGGTTAGGGTTAGGGTTAGGGTTAGGGTTAGGGTTAGGGTTAGGGTTAGGGTTAGGGTTAGGGTTAGGGTTAGGGTTAGGGTTAGGGTTAGGGTTAGGGTTAGGGTTAGGGTTAGGGTTAGGGTTAGGGTTAGGGTTAGGGTTAGGGTTAGGGTTAGGGTTAGGGTTAGGGTTAGGGTTAGGGTTAGGGTTAGGGTTAGGGTTAGGGTTAGGGTTAGGGTTAGGGTTAGGGTTAGGGTTAGGGTTAGGGTTAGGGTTAGGGTTAGGGTTAGGGTTAGGGTTAGGGTTAGGGTTAGGGTTAGGGTTAGGGTTAGGGTTAGGGTTAGGGTTAGGGTTAGGGTTAGGGTTAGGGTTAGGGTTAGGGTTAGGGTTAGGGTTAGGGTTAGGGTTAGGGTTAGGGTTAGGGTTAGGGTTAGGGTTAGGGTTAGGGTTAGGGTTAGGGTTAGGGTTAGGGTTAGGGTTAGGGTTAGGGTTAGGGTTAGGGTTAGGGTTAGGGTTAGGGTTAGGGTTAGGGTTAGGGTTAGGGTTAGGGTTAGGGTTAGGGTTAGGGTTAGGGTTAGGGTTAGGGTTAGGGTTAGGGTTAGGGTTAGGGTTAGGGTTAGGGTTAGGGTTAGGGTTAGGGTTAGGGTTAGGGTTAGGGTTAGGGTTAGGGTTAGGGTTAGGGTTAGGGTTAGGGTTAGGGTTAGGGTTAGGGTTAGGGTTAGGGTTAGGGTTAGGGTTAGGGTTAGGGTTAGGGTTAGGGTTAGGGTTAGGGTTAGGGTTAGGGTTAGGGTTAGGGTTAGGGTTAGGGTTAGGGTTAGGGTTAGGGTTAGGGTTAGGGTTAGGGTTAGGGTTAGGGTTAGGGTTAGGGTTAGGGTTAGGGTTAGGGTTAGGGTTAGGGTTAGGGTTAGGGTTAGGGTTAGGGTTAGGGTTAGGGTTAGGGTTAGGGTTAGGGTTAGGGTTAGGGTTAGGGTTAGGGTTAGGGTTAGGGTTAGGGTTAGGGTTAGGGTTAGGGTTAGGGTTAGGGTTAGGGTTAGGGTTAGGGTTAGGGTTAGGGTTAGGGTTAGGGTTAGGGTTAGGGTTAGGGTTAGGGTTAGGGTTAGGGTTAGGGTTAGGGTTAGGGTTAGGGTTAGGGTTAGGGTTAGGGTTAGGGTTAGGGTTAGGGTTAGGGTTAGGGTTAGGGTTAGGGTTAGGGTTAGGGTTAGGGTTAGGGTTAGGGTTAGGGTTAGGGTTAGGGTTAGGGTTAGGGTTAGGGTTAGGGTTAGGGTTAGGGTTAGGGTTAGGGTTAGGGTTAGGGTTAGGGTTAGGGTTAGGGTTAGGGTTAGGGTTAGGGTTAGGGTTAGGGTTAGGGTTAGGGTTAGGGTTAGGGTTAGGGTTAGGGTTAGGGTTAGGGTTAGGGTTAGGGTTAGGGTTAGGGTTAGGGTTAGGGTTAGGGTTAGGGTTAGGGTTAGGGTTAGGGTTAGGGTTAGGGTTAGGGTTAGGGTTAGGGTTAGGGTTAGGGTTAGGGTTAGGGTTAGGGTTAGGGTTAGGGTTAGGGTTAGGGTTAGGGTTAGGGTTAGGGTTAGGGTTAGGGTTAGGGTTAGGGTTAGGGTTAGGGTTAGGGTTAGGGTTAGGGTTAGGGTTAGGGTTAGGGTTAGGGTTAGGGTTAGGGTTAGGGTTAGGGTTAGGGTTAGGGTTAGGGTTAGGGTTAGGGTTAGGGTTAGGGTTAGGGTTAGGGTTAGGGTTAGGGTTAGGGTTAGGGTTAGGGTTAGGGTTAGGGTTAGGGTTAGGGTTAGGGTTAGGGTTAGGGTTAGGGTTAGGGTTAGGGTTAGGGTTAGGGTTAGGGTTAGGGTTAGGGTTAGGGTTAGGGTTAGGGTTAGGGTTAGGGTTAGGGTTAGGGTTAGGGTTAGGGTTAGGGTTAGGGTTAGGGTTAGGGTTAGGGTTAGGGTTAGGGTTAGGGTTAGGGTTAGGGTTAGGGTTAGGGTTAGGGTTAGGGTTAGGGTTAGGGTTAGGGTTAGGGTTAGGGTTAGGGTTAGGGTTAGGGTTAGGGTTAGGGTTAGGGTTAGGGTTAGGGTTAGGGTTAGGGTTAGGGTTAGGGTTAGGGTTAGGGTTAGGGTTAGGGTTAGGGTTAGGGTTAGGGTTAGGGTTAGGGTTAGGGTTAGGGTTAGGGTTAGGGTTAGGGTTAGGGTTAGGGTTAGGGTTAGGGTTAGGGTTAGGGTTAGGGTTAGGGTTAGGGTTAGGGTTAGGGTTAGGGTTAGGGTTAGGGTTAGGGTTAGGGTTAGGGTTAGGGTTAGGGTTAGGGTTAGGGTTAGGGTTAGGGTTAGGGTTAGGGTTAGGGTTAGGGTTAGGGTTAGGGTTAGGGTTAGGGTTAGGGTTAGGGTTAGGGTTAGGGTTAGGGTTAGGGTTAGGGTTAGGGTTAGGGTTAGGGTTAGGGTTAGGGTTAGGGTTAGGGTTAGGGTTAGGGTTAGGGTTAGGGTTAGGGTTAGGGTTAGGGTTAGGGTTAGGGTTAGGGTTAGGGTTAGGGTTAGGGTTAGGGTTAGGGTTAGGGTTAGGGTTAGGGTTAGGGTTAGGGTTAGGGTTAGGGTTAGGGTTAGGGTTAGGGTTAGGGTTAGGGTTAGGGTTAGGGTTAGGGTTAGGGTTAGGGTTAGGGTTAGGGTTAGGGTTAGGGTTAGGGTTAGGGTTAGGGTTAGGGTTAGGGTTAGGGTTAGGGTTAGGGTTAGGGTTAGGGTTAGGGTTAGGGTTAGGGTTAGGGTTAGGGTTAGGGTTAGGGTTAGGGTTAGGGTTAGGGTTAGGGTTAGGGTTAGGGTTAGGGTTAGGGTTAGGGTTAGGGTTAGGGTTAGGGTTAGGGTTAGGGTTAGGGTTAGGGTTAGGGTTAGGGTTAGGGTTAGGGTTAGGGTTAGGGTTAGGGTTAGGGTTAGGGTTAGGGTTAGGGTTAGGGTTAGGGTTAGGGTTAGGGTTAGGGTTAGGGTTAGGGTTAGGGTTAGGGTTAGGGTTAGGGTTAGGGTTAGGGTTAGGGTTAGGGTTAGGGTTAGGGTTAGGGTTAGGGTTAGGGTTAGGGTTAGGGTTAGGGTTAGGGTTAGGGTTAGGGTTAGGGTTAGGGTTAGGGTTAGGGTTAGGGTTAGGGTTAGGGTTAGGGTTAGGGTTAGGGTTAGGGTTAGGGTTAGGGTTAGGGTTAGGGTTAGGGTTAGGGTTAGGGTTAGGGTTAGGGTTAGGGTTAGGGTTAGGGTTAGGGTTAGGGTTAGGGTTAGGGTTAGGGTTAGGGTTAGGGTTAGGGTTAGGGTTAGGGTTAGGGTTAGGGTTAGGGTTAGGGTTAGGGTTAGGGTTAGGGTTAGGGTTAGGGTTAGGGTTAGGGTTAGGGTTAGGGTTAGGGTTAGGGTTAGGGTTAGGGTTAGGGTTAGGGTTAGGGTTAGGGTTAGGGTTAGGGTTAGGGTTAGGGTTAGGGTTAGGGTTAGGGTTAGGGTTAGGGTTAGGGTTAGGGTTAGGGTTAGGGTTAGGGTTAGGGTTAGGGTTAGGGTTAGGGTTAGGGTTAGGGTTAGGGTTAGGGTTAGGGTTAGGGTTAGGGTTAGGGTTAGGGTTAGGGTTAGGGTTAGGGTTAGGGTTAGGGTTAGGGTTAGGGTTAGGGTTAGGGTTAGGGTTAGGGTTAGGGTTAGGGTTAGGGTTAGGGTTAGGGTTAGGGTTAGGGTTAGGGTTAGGGTTAGGGTTAGGGTTAGGGTTAGGGTTAGGGTTAGGGTTAGGGTTAGGGTTAGGGTTAGGGTTAGGGTTAGGGTTAGGGTTAGGGTTAGGGTTAGGGTTAGGGTTAGGGTTAGGGTTAGGGTTAGGGTTAGGGTTAGGGTTAGGGTTAGGGTTAGGGTTAGGGTTAGGGTTAGGGTTAGGGTTAGGGTTAGGGTTAGGGTTAGGGTTAGGGTTAGGGTTAGGGTTAGGGTTAGGGTTAGGGTTAGGGTTAGGGTTAGGGTTAGGGTTAGGGTTAGGGTTAGGGTTAGGGTTAGGGTTAGGGTTAGGGTTAGGGTTAGGGTTAGGGTTAGGGTTAGGGTTAGGGTTAGGGTTAGGGTTAGGGTTAGGGTTAGGGTTAGGGTTAGGGTTAGGGTTAGGGTTAGGGTTAGGGTTAGGGTTAGGGTTAGGGTTAGGGTTAGGGTTAGGGTTAGGGTTAGGGTTAGGGTTAGGGTTAGGGTTAGGGTTAGGGTTAGGGTTAGGGTTAGGGTTAGGGTTAGGGTTAGGGTTAGGGTTAGGGTTAGGGTTAGGGTTAGGGTTAGGGTTAGGGTTAGGGTTAGGGTTAGGGTTAGGGTTAGGGTTAGGGTTAGGGTTAGGGTTAGGGTTAGGGTTAGGGTTAGGGTTAGGGTTAGGGTTAGGGTTAGGGTTAGGGTTAGGGTTAGGGTTAGGGTTAGGGTTAGGGTTAGGGTTAGGGTTAGGGTTAGGGTTAGGGTTAGGGTTAGGGTTAGGGTTAGGGTTAGGGTTAGGGTTAGGGTTAGGGTTAGGGTTAGGGTTAGGGTTAGGGTTAGGGTTAGGGTTAGGGTTAGGGTTAGGGTTAGGGTTAGGGTTAGGGTTAGGGTTAGGGTTAGGGTTAGGGTTAGGGTTAGGGTTAGGGTTAGGGTTAGGGTTAGGGTTAGGGTTAGGGTTAGGGTTAGGGTTAGGGTTAGGGTTAGGGTTAGGGTTAGGGTTAGGGTTAGGGTTAGGGTTAGGGTTAGGGTTAGGGTTAGGGTTAGGGTTAGGGTTAGGGTTAGGGTTAGGGTTAGGGTTAGGGTTAGGGTTAGGGTTAGGGTTAGGGTTAGGGTTAGGGTTAGGGTTAGGGTTAGGGTTAGGGTTAGGGTTAGGGTTAGGGTTAGGGTTAGGGTTAGGGTTAGGGTTAGGGTTAGGGTTAGGGTTAGGGTTAGGGTTAGGGTTAGGGTTAGGGTTAGGGTTAGGGTTAGGGTTAGGGTTAGGGTTAGGGTTAGGGTTAGGGTTAGGGTTAGGGTTAGGGTTAGGGTTAGGGTTAGGGTTAGGGTTAGGGTTAGGGTTAGGGTTAGGGTTAGGGTTAGGGTTAGGGTTAGGGTTAGGGTTAGGGTTAGGGTTAGGGTTAGGGTTAGGGTTAGGGTTAGGTTAGGGTTAGGGTTAGGGTTAGGGTTAGGGTTAGGGTTAGGTTAGGGTTAGGGTTAGGGTTAGGGTTAGGGTTAGGGTTAGGTTAGGGTTAGGGTTAGGGTTAGGGTTAGGGTTAGGGTTAGGGTTAGGGTTAGGGTTAGGGTTAGGGTTAGGGTTAGGGTTAGGGTTAGGGTTAGGGTTAGGGTTAGGGTTAGGGTTAGGGTTAGGGTTAGGGTTAGGGTTAGGGTTAGGGTTAGGGTTAGGTTAGGTTAGGGTTAGGGTTAGGGTTAGGGTTAGGGTTAGGGTTAGGGTTAGGGTTAGGGTTAGGGTTAGGGTTAGGGTTTAGGGTTAGGGTTAGGGTTAGGGTTAGGGTTAGGGTTAGGGTTAGGGTTAGGGTTAGGGTTAGGGTTAGGGTTAGGGTTAGGGTTAGGGTTAGGGTTAGGGTTAGGGTTAGGGTTAGGGTTAGGGTTAGGGTTAGGTTAGGGTTAGGGTTAGGGTTAGGGTTAGGGTTAGGGTTAGGGTTAGGGTTAGGGTTAGGGTTAGGGTTAGGGTTAGGGTTAGGGTTAGGGTTAGGGTTAGGGTTAGGGTTAGGGTTAGGGTTAGGGTTAGGGTTAGGGTTAGGGTTAGGGTTAGGGTTAGGGTTAGGGTTAGGGTTAGGGTTAGGGTTAGGGTTAGGGTTAGGGTTAGGGTTAGGGTTAGGGTTAGGGTTAGGGTTAGGGTTAGGGTTAGGGTTAGGGTTAGGGTTAGGGTTAGGGTTAGGGTTAGGGTTAGGGTTAGGGTTAGGGTTAGGGTTAGGGTTAGGGTTAGGGTTAGGGTTAGGGTTAGGGTTAGGGTTAGGGTTAGGGTTAGGGTTAGGGTTAGGGTTAGGGTTAGGGTTAGGGTTAGGGTTAGGGTTAGGGTTAGGGTTAGGGTTAGGGTTAGGGTTAGGGTTAGGGTTAGGGTTAGGGTTAGGGTTAGGGTTAGGGTTAGGGTTAGGGTTAGGGTTAGGGTTAGGGTTAGGGTTAGGGTTAGGGTTAGGGTTAGGGTTAGGGTTAGGGTTAGGGTTAGGGTTAGGGTTAGGGTTAGGGTTAGGGTTAGGGTTAGGGTTAGGGTTAGGGGTTAGGGTTAGGGTTAGGGTTAGGGTTAGGGTTAGGGTTAGGGTTAGGGTTAGGGTTAGGGTTAGGGTTAGGGTTAGGGTTAGGGTTAGGGTTAGGGTTAGGGTTAGGGTTAGGGGTTAGGGTTAGGGTTAGGGTTAGGGTTAGGGTTAGGTAGGGTTAGGGTAGGTTAGGGTTAGGTTAGGTTAGGGTTAGGGTTAG
>OX457047.1:46349998-46368840 GCA_949752735.1 Lumbricus terrestris | reverse complement strand
ATACTACACTCTAAGCACAAACCATGTCATATAGTTAGGTTAAGCTTACTTCAGCTTGTCCGTCAGGTGGATAGGTTAAGGTATGTCACATGGTAACCTACACAAGTTACTTGGAAAGTAACTTGTCTACCTTACCACAAGGTAAGGTCAAGGTTACTTCGCGTTGTCCGTCAGGTGGATAGCTTAACCATACCATATAGTAACTTTCAAATGTTACTTCGCAAGTAAGCCATCTAAGTTACTATAATAGCAAGCTCATGTTGATTCTAAAGTAAGCTGTCTATGTTTCTACGTGGCGAGCTTAGGTTACTTCTAAAGAAGCTGTAGGTTACTTCGAAAGGAAGCTTTCTAGGTTTATACGTGGCAAGCACATGTTGCCTCTAAAGTAAGCCGTCTATGTTACTTCGAAAGTAGGCCTTCTAGGTTTCTACATGGCCAGCTTAGGTTACTTCGAAAGTAAGCCTTCTAGGTTTCTACATGGCCAGCTTAGGTTACTTCGAAAGTAGGCCTTCTAGGTTTCTACATGGCCAGCTTAGGTTACTTCGAAAGTAAGCCTTCTAGGTTTCTACATGGCCAGCTTAGGTTACTTCGAAAGTAGGTCTTCTAGGTTTCTACATGGCCAGCTTAGGTTACTTCGAAAGTAAGCCTTCTAGGTTTCTACATGGCCAGCTTAGGTTACTTCGAAAGTAGGCCTTCTAGGTTTCTACATGGCCAGCTTAGGTTACTTCGAAAGTAGGCCTTCTAGGTTTCTACATGGCCAGCTTAGGTTACTTCGAAAGTAAGCCTTCTAGGTTTCTACATGGCCAGCTTAGGTTACTTCGAAAGTAAGCCTTCTAGGTTTTTACATAGCAAGCTCAGGTTATTTCGAAAGAAAGCGGACTAGGTTTCTACATAGCAAGCTCAAGTTACTTGTATAGGAAGCCGTCTAGGTATCTACGTGGCAAGCTAACGTTACTTGCAAAGGAAGAGGCATAGGTTTCTCAGGTTACTTGGCAAGCTCAGGCGATTTCAAGAGAAAGCGGACTAGGTTACAACATAGCAAGCTCAGGGTACTTGTATAGGAATCCACTAGGTATCTCCATGGCATCTAGGTTTTTAGATGTTAAGCTCAGGTTACTTCGAATGGAAGCCGTATGTTGCTACACAGGAAGTACATCAATTGTAAGCTATATACGTTACTGCACATGAAGGTCATGTTTCTTCCAAAGTAAACAGTCTAGGTACATGATTTGGAAAGCTCAGCTTACTTCAGGAAGCCATCTGCGTTACTAGTACACATGTCAAAGACACTTTGAAAGTAACCTAAGCTACGATTCTTTAGAAGGATTCTATAAATACAATCAGCACATTTACTTCCGGGTTATTTATTGGCGAAATACTAAGAAAACTAAATCTATCAATGTTAGCTCTAACGATTTATAGAAATCACAGGATGTGGGTATTTTGGATGAGTATCATTAGCCAAAAAGTCCTATCAAGAGCTAAACGTCAAACAAAAGGTAATGTTAGAGTTACATTCCTCGCAAGAGTTCGTTCTGCAGCCTGGCCACAGCTACTGGAGCTTTTTCCAGTGGTTCCATATCGAAGATACAACTTTGAAAGAAGCAAAGCGTCTTCTTCAGAGTGCGAGGAAATTCAATGTCCAATAAGTAATAGGCAGCAATCAAGCAGCATGCAGCCTGTGGAATATCTGCAATGTCCGAAATGATCTCTCTCCCATCGGCTTTGATGCTTATGGTGGACACCAACAGGGGATTTGGCTCACTCGATGTTTGCAGCGAAATGACTGGATAGTTTGACAACGGATCCTAAAAGCAACGAAAAGTCAAATTCAACAAACATTCTGCTTTAAAATACAAAATATTGCGCAACAGCATAAAATGAACAAGCAAAAAAATTTAATTTGGAGAAATTGATTAAACTAATTAATAATAACATTCACAAGAAATAAAGTCATATAGAAGTGCAAGTGGCAGCAGATTAAGACGCAATTTTCAAATTGCGAAAAACGTAGTCATCCTGGATTCCTTAAAATTGAACCAAAATAAACTAGTAAGAATACTGTAAAAAATTTGCACAGCATGCTTTTACACATCAAAGCACATTCTGTGCAAATTTAATCAAGATCTTATATGATCGAGTGGCAAACATTAAGCATTATTCATTCTTATGAAATGAGACGGATCGACCCCTCTAAATGTTGACCATAATTTACTAAATTTACTCATCATCTTATTTTTTAGCAATGCATTCATGGCTATAATTTCTGACTATGGTTTTCAACATTTTATCCAAATTAGTCAATACAACCTGCCAAATTTAAAGCAAATAGAAACCTTGAAACGTATAGCAGAAAGATGCCAGAATGACAGCAGGAGGCTATAACATGCGTTAGAATGCAGCAGCAATGTTTAATAACTCCCCAACTCCCCACTTATATCAAATGACCACACAGAAACAATGTCTAACATGAAAAACAGTGACTTAATAGTGCTAAATTCTTACCTCATTGAATAGACAGAACAATTTCATGTTTTCCCCATTAACAACAGGCAGCTGCAGAATTGCTGCACGTGTCTCCAACAAACCATGCATACATGAAAATATGTTAATCACAATAGAAAACACGCATTTCACATTTGAAAATAGAGAGACATGTAAATTGTTATTCAGAAAGGCGAGTCCCACGCAGAGTCAATGGAAGGGAATTCCATAAGGAAGGCCCAATTATGGCAAGGGAACGAGTGTGAGCAATAGTGGGATCTTCAAATAGTAGAATTTATATATCTATTTGACCGAGACCGCACACAATCCATTCACGCATTTACAAAAAGCTACTCTGAACAACCATATGAGGCTCATTCACCTTTCATTACAAACTCTAGCTAGAGTCGCCTTACCAATGCCTGCACAAACAAACGCATTTTTTCTATTAAATCAGTTGCCAACTCTAAAAAATAGAAAATAAATAGTATCCTCCAGCTTCTTAATTTGTTTTAAATAAGCGCCTTTTTAATATAACGTACATAATAAAAGGTATACGCTCTTGCACAACCAACACTCTCCGTCCCTTATGTGCATTGTAGGTTGACTCTCAACAGTAGTTAAGCATTTGTTCTATCTGTCTAAACCATTTATTGAATAAACATTATTGGATGCTGTCCACAAATGGAGCTTCCACTTTTATTTCATTATGACTCGGATGCTTCATTTTCCCTGTAAAATTTCAATTTTTTTTCAAGAGTTGCCAAAAATCTTGAATGTGACAATACCTTTTTTCTGTTGTTCTTCCAAACACTCTTGTATAGAGGCATTCATTATTGGCATAAATGCACACTGCTTTTTATGCTGAAGCAATCTGGCAACATAACAAGGTAGGTTCTTGTCCATCAAACGTTGCAGCCTCTTGTGAAATCTGAGCTGGCACTCATGAAGTATCTGTTAATAATAACATGCACAATACAAAATTCATGCTGGCTTACAATATCTATGCATTTCAAATTGAATAAGAGAAGAAAAAAATTTGCGGCAACCACCTGAAATAGCCTCTTCGTGCTATAATGAATTCATTATAGCACGAAGAGGCTATTTCAGGTGGTTGCTACAAATTTTTTCTTCTCTTATGTGCTGCACTTGCTGTTGCCTTCTATCAAAAATTAATACAGGGCTTGACCTATGACCCAGACGTCGTGACCATACATATATTTATACATATATAGAGGCATTCATTATTGGCATAAATGCACACTGCAACATAACAAGGTAGGTTCTTGTCAATTTCATATGAATTTGTAAGAGAACACATAATTATATAAAACGCTACTATCCAGTATATGATGTTTTCCATGAACTTTATAAGCGCTTAATTTTCTAGGCTACTATTTTTGCCTAATTTTATATTAAATTAGCCGTTTAAGTCAATTAAGGCTTCTCATGAGTGAAAATAAATTAAATTACTTACATACTACTTCACGTAATATTTCTACCTTCAATATGGATTACTGTCTGGTCTGCCAGACTACATTAATGGTATTGTGCTCTGTGAAAAATGCCTTTTTGGGGGAAAACACAATTCAGTAACGATTTAAATTACATGCTGGAAGGTGTGCAAGGTTTCAATGTTCGTACAGTATAGAATACAGGGTCACTTCTTTGGTAAGGCAATGCCAACTAGGCTTTGCTCCAACTTACTTACTCAATTTTTGATGGACTGTGTCTGGTACTTGGACTGGTCAATCTCCCTATTAAGTGGAAAGAGGGGTGCTCTGTGTCCCTTTTGCTCTTTCCTTCCTCCATTATACAAAGACGTGCATTTTCTGTGTTGAGCTAGGCGGTATGCAATGGCCACCTTCTTGAGTTGTGCCATTTTCTTGGTCACTCTCTGACACATTCTATATGCACTTGAACATTGGTCTTTTTTGGCAATTCTGAAGTCAGTAGCACCTCTGTGCAGTATCCTTAAAGAGGTGTTAAATATTTGAATGAATGACCTTGAGTGCAATTTTTATCCCAATAAAACTAGGGTTATACAAACAAGTCATAAGTAGTATAAAAAAACGCTAAAAAGTCTACCCTATGTAAGAGGCATATCTCCAATGAGAGACTATTCCACGCAAAAGAACCTACAACCCATAGTTTGGCTGCCACGTATGCTGCTAGGGATATTGACTCAAAGAACTAGGAAACCTGTATGTGACCTAAGAACTATTTGTGCTCCATTTGGCTGCTATTCCTTCTGTTGGGTCTTACTTGCAAGCAAGACCCCACAGCACCCAGATTCTTCAACTATATAAATAGCAGCAGGTGCTACATCTATATATTACTTTCATTTAATGCCACTTATATTGAAAATCAACTGCTGACTGATAACTAGTAACCATAGACATCATGCAGTAATTTTAGTATTCCACTCTTCTGCAGAAACTACATGCATACACTTCCAAAATAAACTTACTATTTCTGGCACTTTCAAATATGGAAACTTCTCTAGAGCTTCTGCCGTGCTGCACGAAGCAAGCACAGCTTTTCGTTGTAGACATGTCCGTGCCATCCGATCATAAATTTCTTCCCAATTTGGTTTTGCCTTAAGCACTTCACTTCTAATCCAGGTTTCATGGAGCAAAACACTACTTTCATCTTCGCCATGGCCCATTAGAGATACAAAGTCACACTATAGAAACAACACAGAAGACAATGCCAACAAAGTATTAGCAGTTACTCATTTTACCTATTTGTAAAACTGCATAAAATTTCATTTGTGTAAATCGAGGTGTGCAAAAAGTCGTGTTATGTGACAGATGAGTCACAACCTGTGACATTTTGCTTTCAAATATAATTGCAATTTCACTTCGAATGATGATTTCCAGTAGAAATAATGACACTTTTAATTGTCATTTAAGTTGCAATCTAAGTTTTTCTACACTACAAGAAGGCACACTGTTTAAATTCAAATTATGTTTGTGTCGGCCCAAAATTTCTTTGATCTCTACAAGGACCATTGTTTCCATACTGCACGAAACTCATTGGTTGACTAGCATATCGAAATCTCTCATTTCCTTCCTATCAGAAGGCTAAATATAGAAATGAGTACAAGAAAATAAAATATTTCGAATAATAAAAAAAATCAAACACTGAACACAAAACAAACTGCTGCAAAAATTGTATGGTAAATATGGCTGCCACTAAAATCTGACTCGCCAATCGCACACATTCCGCATAATGTCCTACCGAAATTTAATAGAGATTTATCCTACAATAAAATTGAAATGTAACTGATGCAGGTGTAAAACATGTGACAAAGAACATCCTTTGAATTATTATATTTACATGAGGTCGAGATTTCTTTACAGCTGGTGAATCAGCAGCCAACTCATTTTCTCCTTTGCGTCTCCTGGCATTCACAGGTGTACCAAACTTCGATTGCATTCTGGCAATTTCTTGTACCGACACCAGAGGTTTTCTTGTTTTAGCAAACTTAGCTAATACTGAAGACTTCAATACTCTCTGTCACAAGGCACACACACAAAAATAATAATAATAATAATGATGATGATGATGATGATGATGATGATGATGATGATGATGATGATGATGATGATGATGATGATAATAATAAAACTACATCTGAAATTTTCATGCGAAAACTACATCGAAAACTAAACTTACATACCGATAATAATAATAATAATAATAATAATAATAATAATAATAATAATAATAATAATAATAATAATAATAACTCAATGTAGTTTTTAATTGAACCATCTAACCGATACATCATTTTAATAGAAATTACACACAAGACAAGTATTTATTGCATCAGTTTGCAGGGTAGGCCTACAACAGTGAGAGATAACCATAACCAGGGTCACACGTTTCTTTCAGCTTTCTTTTTGGCTGCTCTTGATTCCTTTCTCAAACAATAATGATCTTGGCTTACCCTGTTAGCTACTTAACCGGTGCACCGACATAATTTTGTTTCATTATTCAGTTAAGTGATGCCATTGTTTACGGTTAAAGATCACATTAGCCGACCATGTTACATTAACGGATATTTGATTACAGTAAATAAAGTCAGCGCAAGGCCTTAGCCAGGATTTGATTTCGGGGGGTGCATCACTCACCAATTTCCCTTCCCCAAAAACCTGATTATTTTTTTAGTCATCCGACATATTTCGGGCGGAAGTTTTCATGGTTTTATTTCATGGTTTTTACATCATGTGCTCTTAAATGCATTATATTATTTTTCACATTTTCCATTTCGGGGGATGTTCAAAAACCCAAAACACCCCCTAGCTACGGCCTTGGGCCAGCACATCCAAGTAACATTTTGCAAAGTGCTTTAAAGGAAGTAGAAATTTACGATCTACAAATTGAAATATATTAACCATAACAGATATACACATTTCTAGTCATGTTATGGCAATGAATAATACTCACAAATCCACTTTTGCTGGGATCCTTCAAAAATGGATACCGGGCCAACAAGACGTGAAACACCTGCGCGAGCTGATCTCCATTCGGATACCTTAGAAATAACAATAAACTGGTAAATATGCAAACACAAAAACACCCTAAATGGAGTCTATCCACTCAGAAAAAATAATCTATGAAATATTTCACGCGTAAGATACACAAGGTAGACAAAGAATGATGCTATTGAACGGAACTATCAGGGATGCTACTCATAGCCTTCTCCACCTAGCCTACATCTAAGTATTTGCTCTTGTCTAGGTTTCTATGTGGTTATGTCGAGACGTGGACTATTTTTCATGGAAACTTTTTCACTTTAAAATTGTGTATCATCAGGAATTCCTGAAACATTTATCAACTTTTTCAGGAATTTTCACAACATATGCACTCCGCACTCTGACGATTTGTACAATATTTCGCAATTGAAGCTCAGCAGTTCTTATTTTTAACACAAGACACGTTAGTTTTGAGCTATACACAGCAGAGTTCAAAGTTCTTGTGTTTTAAACCTGTATTTAATTAGAAATGAAGACGAATTCAACGTATTTCTGAATGTAAAACCAGTCAATCATTTCGTATCCTTTTTTGGGCCGGATCTAAACTTCTTTGAAAATTCAGAGCGGCATCCAGGTGGACAAAGAGGAGTGCATAGGCAAGCAGAAGGATACAACTGGATATATGAACCTGCTTAAGAAGACAGAAAAAGCATAATTTTCGCTTATTGATCATGGTC
The DNA here is from genome assembly GCA_949752735.1 of Lumbricus terrestris. Classification (NCBI taxonomy): domain Eukaryota; kingdom Metazoa; phylum Annelida; class Clitellata; order Crassiclitellata; family Lumbricidae; genus Lumbricus; species Lumbricus terrestris. Next base: position 46,361,135 of record OX457047.1, on the reverse strand, counting down.
AGTGTATCGAAGGGAAAAGATAGAATCTCAAATTTAGGCCTATGCTTAAATCAAGTCACAAATATGGAACATTAGGAAAACAATATTTGTGTGTTTGATCACTTGCTATAGCGCCCCATCAATCTACTACTCACATAAGCTCTCGACAAGAGCACGGACACTTAATCAGTTTCACGTTGAAGCGCATGAGCAATTGCAAGTGATGGACTTACTCAGGGTCCCTGCGTGGCGTTTTGAGGTGGACATGAACCAGCAAACTTGGGTCTCCAAAGCAATGAACATACCCCTACACCAAATTGCCCCAAAAGAACATACAATATTTAATTGTTGTACTTGTTGCGTGATTGAAGTCTCACCATGTATGAACGGTGATCGCATCAACAAGGCACCTAACGAGATCATTTCGTTGTTTTGTTCGATTACTAGACTGGAACAGAGGACTTTTTCCTTCCAGTTCCTTCATCAAACTAGCCGGAAAAGTTGGCAGTTTGAATACAAGAGGCCAACCTCTCTGAGCAACATCCTGTGATGTGCCAGCAACGACAACTGACGTGGTTGGCTGCACAGCTGCTTGTTCAGGTTCTTCAGGTACACTACAAAATAGCACGTAACGAATTTCAAATGTAATTCTTAAAAGATGTCATGAAAACAATGATACATTCAAAAATTAGAAGTTCTTGCAAGAATTTTCCTCTCCAATCGAAAAATTAAAAATTTTGTGTTTCTTAAAATAGTGAACGTTTCCAAGAGGCATTTTCGTTGACCATCGGTGGACGGCAAACAAGTTGCTCCGCTTGAGACAAGACGTTTGCATGACATATGTGAATTGAAATAAAATGCTACAAAAGAGGTTATATAATTTAGTGAAATAAATCACACCTTTTCTGTTCCAATTTTTTCCTTGCCTGCAGGAAGCGGACTTGCAACTTCATTGATGGGAAAAGCGATTCGACCATCCGCTCAGTCAAGCCCATCAAACATTCTCCATCAATTTCAGCATCTGCACAAACATTATTTCAAAGTAAATGTTACTTTTTTCAATGTCTGAGATTCTCACTTCAAATTTAGGCTGAATTTCAATCAAGACTGAATAAGCTTATGTGAAATTTTCTGGCAACAATAATGACATAAACACTTGCAGTAGCCTACTATCCTCAAACATCAATGTATACTATATTTAGTAATTAATGCAGAAGCGAAATTTTTTAACTCACTTGTATGACAAATTTCTTAACTCACTTGTATGACAACTTTGTCTTTCAGAGTTGCGTCTGAGTAGGGTGGTGATAGAGCAGCATTAGATTGTAGAGAGATGCTGAGACCAATAGTATAGAGCGAATGGTTTGCACAGTCAAAGATTGGAGCGATCAAATAAGATAATAGACAAAGCACATGGAAAGTAATACAATAACATTAAGCACAATACAATATCAGAACACACAAACAAACCCATCACATGCACACACATACAATAGATATTAGGCCTAAATATAAGCTTAGTGTTAACTGTGTCGTCACGTCCCTTGCAGCGTCTATATTGCGAACGCCAGGGACGGGGTATAGCTGCTAAAACTTCGGGAGGCGCCCTAGTTGTGCGCTGGGAAAATTACGAGTAAAAAATAAAATCACCAATATCTTGGAAACTACGCTAGCTATGAGCGATCTCTCTGTAAATTTAGGGGAAAACAATCTATGGTACACACGCTGGTGCTAATTTGGTCGCGATAAAGTGAAATTTGGCAAAGTTGAATTTCTACCGTGGATACACGGGCCACGCGAAAATGAGCGTGTAGGGTCTTCTACCGGCACTGACGTCTCTTACTCTCAGCAGTTATGGTGAATTTTTCGTGAAAGAAGCAATTAGGTAAGTTTTACCACGTCTTTTGAACTCTGGCACAGTTCCCCGCAGGGACGCGAAATACGCTGACAGATGGTAAGCGAGCTGCTTACCTAAACAACAACGACTGTAACCGGATAAATTCAGGCCAATCTACGTTAAGTCTCCTTCAGTGGCTTCACTGGGGTGAATATATGTATCAAGCCCGACCGAGTCAACTCTCTTCCTCGGAAGGACAGTCAAACACGGACAAGTTACTGGCAACAAGCTGCAGTCCGGGAGCGATCGAGACCAACAGCGGCCAAAACTCCCAACTTCTTACACACGTAACCTGTCAACGGAACACGCGCCGCCGCCTTGTACAGAGTAGGCCTACGCGGTGCGCGCCTTGGGTGCTCGTCTCACCCGCCCCACTGTCAGCGGCAACAACCGTCACTTCCCAGAGACTTGGTCTTCTCGGACGCTCGGAAGAGCGGATTGGTAGATGCTGTTCTCTTTCCCAGTAATCTGGGGGGGGGGGAATAAAAGGCCTGGCGGTCTTGGGGGAACAGGTAACGGGTAACCCCGTCTCCAAAGAGACTTATACTTGTCGTGTATTCTACCGGCGCCGTTCGCCCTTACTCTCAGCAGTTACGGACCTCAACGTAAAAACCCTGCCAAAACTTGGTCTTATCTCTCAAGTTTTACTCTAACTCCAGGCTCCTAGTTTGCTAAGACCCTAAGTCCACAAACGATCCTCTACCCGAGGAGAGCGACACAATATCCACCGTTTAACTGATAAACCCGAAGAACCTGAAACTCCTGATTTCAAATTACTTAGAATGTATATCATCAGCGACTCCAGCCAGAAACCCCGTAACTTCACGTTACGCTAAAGAACTCACAACGATCGGCCCACACGGCAGTATCGTGAATACGACCTGGTACGTTCGTTGCAGATAGGAGCCCAACCCAGGGCTGCAGAACCGTCGACACAGGTTTGTGAAACTCTGACCGTAAACTTCGTGTCCGAAACCGTCACAGGATACTGCGATCACCCACTAGGCAAATCACGAATACCGTACCCTTCCCTGAGCTGTCACCCACAACCAGAAGCTTAAACCCCGTGAGATCGATGACAAGGAAACAACCTGACAGACCATCACCGAACGTTCTCACAACCGAAAGCGTAACTTCAACTATGAACCAAGATCGACAAAAATCGTCTTCGAATGGCCAATGCCAACACTGTCGAGACAGGCGAAAACAATCTGAAATCACTATGAACGAATGAACAGTACATATGGAGTAGTCGGTACTACTCCACGATATAAGCAGCGCACCGTGTGGCAGGCTTTATTCCACCGGCAACACCCTATGAACTGGCTTGAAAGCCCTAATCGGTCTTCCGTATAGAAACTACCGAAACCTAAATCCAAGTGAAACCGGTTTCAGATTCTTTTCACCAAGCCAATAATTATTGTCTACCTAACCAGAGTCATGGTCACTCCCGCGAGTTACCGGAAAGTTATCATTTACACGTATCGCCAATTGTGGCGTGTCCTCTACATAATTTGGCATGAAAACCGAAACCGGTTTTCCGTACAGAAACCGATGCTGGCTTTCACCCGGGCTCTACGCGATTTGGCTACCTTAAGAAAGTCAGGGTTACTCCCGCGTCTTTCCGGAGTATTGTATATAAGGGCTATCTACTTATGGCAGGTCCGCCACATAACCACATGAAATATAAACTGTACTCAGGTTTGCTTCATTTTCTAACTTAATTCCTTGCCAGTGACAGACAGGCTACACCAGGTATGGCCAGTATACGGGCCATGGGCAAGTGACCTTTGAAGCAGTCCTTTAAATGTGTTTTACATTAGCATTGTACCAAGCACTTTGGAAACTTATATATGGCTCTTTGCGAATGTCTGCATTGCTGAACATAGGCTGTCACTAAAAACATGCTTCTTATTTACTTAAATCCGGCTTATAGTTCAATCAGTTAAATATTCAATTCATCTAATAGACTCTCTGTTCAAAAGAAGACCACGGAGTGGGTAGGATTAGTGGCACCTTTAGAAGTCGCGTATCAGAATTATTATTGTGAAACGAATTTGCAAGACTGGGAAAATCAAATATGAAATGGCAACCCTTTGTATTTTCCATATTTTACTACTTGTACTAATACAAATACAATAACCTGAAGTACACAGAGCAAGTAGGCTAACTATATTGAATTTAAAGTGTATCCCTTAGGCTAATATCATTAGCTGGATATGACTGATGTTAGTTTAATAATTTAAAATGTTTGTACCGATCTATCTGTCAATTTTATACAATGTAAGCTTCCTTTATGGCAAAACATTTCAAGCTCTTCGGTGTACTTTGTGATGAAGGGACACATACAAGTCATCACCTACAGTGTAACCATCGAGAGCGTGATGATCAAGTTCATCGCCAGGAACTAAAGCATGACATTTGTCCAGTCCCTTTACAATGTATGCATGGAAATGGCCATGAAATGACTCAGGAATATAGACTCTGCCCAATAAAAACCACAGGGAACGACAATTTACAATATGTGAAATTCTAAAGAACACTGGCACCTCTTCTGCCTCAACACAGTCAATCACAAAGAAATCAGACACTTCATATTTAACAGACCTCAACTGCAAATTGGAGCATAACGTTACAGATTCATTTCCTATGTCATCCACAACATCTAACCTGCTCCTCAACAGTTCTTGCGTATCCAGGCTCAGTTTTCCAAATTTCAATGAGCGAAGGAGTTTATATTCTGGTTCTTCCTTTAAGAAATCACCAGAATTCTGCTCCCAACATTGCCTCAATTGGTGTCGTTTGGCTAGGGTGAAGGACACATTTTTGAAATTGCACATAACATGAGCTACACGCTTAAAATATTGGTGTTTAGCCTCAAACCTCATACACCACAAGGATTTCACAGGACCAAAATTCTCTATTGCGGCAGGATAATGAAGAAGGTAATGAACTTTCGGAGTTACCCGACCTGGAAACAAATCGGCAAATAGTGGAATAAAGTCTCCGATGAGTATCCTCAAGTACGCAGTGTCCTCTTCTGTGATGACTACAGCAAACAAAATGTCGGCTATATCACGGGTCAACAAGTACGCCCTCCATTTCACATCACCTGCAGGCACAAGGGCACCTATTAAAAAAGGCAAGATTCGAAATAAGCACCATTTCTCGATGGCTTTTCCACTCAGTGAGGCCCCCGCAGAATTGCGAAACAAGTTTACCGGAATATGGACAGGCTTTGCCTTTTTGTCGTTTTTGCCAAATCTAAAAGTGTCCAACTTGTCATTGATAACGCTGGATCCGAAATACTTCGACTCCTGAACAAAGGACTGCAGCATTAATTTAAGTAGAAGAGGAACTATTCCTTCAAGGAAATCGTGCATAAGATCAGGACAAAACGCTTGAGTTGTTGAAAAATAATTTAAGTCGTCAAATGGGCATGCTCCAGTGACTCCATACGTGGACTTTGAAATGCTTGGGTTGCTTGTGACTGCCTCCACGTGATAACGATGCATTTCAGGTGTGCGCAAATGGCAGTCAGATTCAGTAGATTTTGTTGCTATATCGCCGTGAACAATCATGCAAAAGCGACAAACCCGCCCTGAGCTGAACGACTGAGCAAAACCTGCCAATCCATGAGCCGACAAGTTGTCAGATGAAATTGTTGCAATTCCTCCAAAAATTCGCATTTCGCAGCCATTTACATTTACTGGAAGACCTTCACTTTCTAAAGTATTAAGGTCCTTTATTAACGGCCCCAACAGATCATTGTAGGAAAACATTGACTTCTGCAATAGTGAATATTTCGCCAACAAGCAAAGATGAATATGAGACAGTTGCGAGTTAAATCTTACTGGCAAATTACCAATTGTGAAATAGAAAGCTATCTGCTTGTGTTTGCCTTTTTTGGAGCCGAGTGGGTTAACAACTTCGAATTCGTCGGTATACAAGTGCAATCTAAGACAAATTCTGTGCTTAGAAAAGAGAGCATGATTAGCATATATGTTGCCGTCAGTATAACTGGTGTACCTTTTCAAGCCAGTGTGAGTTTGCTGCCTACCCTCTGTCTCGCTCATGATGTAGTGTAAAATGGCAGTATTACTTAGTAAATTTCTTAGTGTCTCCAGGATACTTACATAATGAAACACAAACTTGTTTGAAGAGCACTTGGAGGCAGAAGGAGCAGGTAACACAACTTCAGTAGGCGCAACCAAGTTAAGTTTAGCTCGAGAAAATTTTTCAATTTTATACTGTGTTGCAGAATCTGCAAAAATCCGTTGAAAAAGTTCTTTGTTACCTAGTAAAATATTCAAGTCTGAATTGTCTTCAATTTCCAAGTTAAGGGAGGTCAGCATATTTTTAATAATATCTGACACGTTGCTCCAAAGATACTCAACTACAAAGCTGACACTACTTGTGACAGTTTCTTGCACAGAATGAGGCAATACATGCTTCTCTTGAAGCTGTAGAAGGAGCAGGTTCACATGTGTCTGTAACTCGCTACACAATATATCTACAGACATTTCAGATTGGTTTGAAAAACCCTCATTAGTATCAACATCCATACTTTCATCATAATCTGCATCATCATCATTATTATCATCAACACCATTGTGCTCACAATCATTACAAGCCACAACGGCTGCATCATGTTTTCTGTAGAAATGTTTACGAAAACTGTCCACACGTGTAAATAGTGCACTACAAATATGACAGGCGACAGAAAAGTTTGCAGTATGTTCATGAAGCAGTTGCAGATGAAAGACAAGCTTTTTGAAGTCGCTCTTGACCACATTGCACATTGGGCACTGAAGAGTAATTTTAGCTTCTGCCATTTCGAGCTAAATTCCAACCTGAATTAACAAAACACAATGTTAAATGTATTACCTTTAAATTTTATAGTAATTGATTCATCAAATCCTGCTTGCAACAGCCAATGACCAACATCATCAACACTCCAAGAAGCTACTTCCATTGGTAAATGAGCCATCATATAACTGCAGAAAATAAAATCAAACAAATTAATTATGTATTCATTATTCATTCATTATTAGCATTTATATAGCGCCCCTTAAAGAAACCACTCAAAGGCGCTCCCAGCCACGGCAAAAGAAAACAGATTTAAGGGACTTAAGGAATAAGGATTGACTGATCAGGTGGAGGAGATGGAGGTTAGGGGGGAGGTCATTCCAGATTGACGGCCCCACAACCGAGAAGGCTCGGGACTGTCTGGTAGCCAAGCGAGCCCGTGGAACAAGCAGTTGTCCCTTTACAGCAGAGCGAAGGGCCCGACGCGCTTCAATGTCGGAGACTGGGCGACAAAGAATGCGCAGGTAGGATGGAGCGCAACCAAGGATACAACGTGAGACCAGGGCAGCAATTCGATAATGGATGCGTTGGGCTATTGGCAACCAATGCAGCACATCACGCATGTAGATAGAAACAGAGGAAAATTTAGGGATTCATCCAATGAGCCGGGCAGCAGAGCGCAGAACCCGATCTAACCGACCCAGAACCCCAAGGGGGAGGCCAACAAGGATTGAGCAAAAGTGGTCGATTCGACTGGTTACGAAGGCATGAACAAGATATCACTTGTGCTATAATAAACGAAGATATTCGAGTCGTCAGCAAAAAGTACAAATGGTAGGATAGAGGATACATTCGGGAGGTCACCTTCATCAGCAGCATCGGCAGGATTAGCGGTAGCAATCATCATCATCATCATAATCATCAGCTTCATAATCAGCAGCAGCAGCGGCATCATCATCATAATCGTCACCATCATTACTAGCAACATCAGCTGCATCGCAATCATCATCATCATCATCATAATCATCAGCTTCATCAGCAGCAGCAGCGGCATCATCATCATAATCGTCACCATCATTACTAGCAACATCAGCTGCATCGCAATCATCATCATCATCATAATCATCAGCTTCATCAGCAGCAGCAGCGGCATCATCATCATAATCGTCACCATCATTACTAGCAACATCAGCTGCATCGCAATCATCATCATCAGCAGCAGCAGCTTCATCAGCAGCAGCGGCATCATCATCAAAATCGTCACCATCATTACTAGCAACATCAGCTGCATCGCAATCATCATCATCATCATCATCATCATCATCATCATCAGAGAGGCGAAGATGTGACAAAACCTTGGGACATCGCAAATCGGACCTCTGCCAGCTCAAATAAGATGATGGAAGGACAGTTGTCTGAACGGAATTATCATAATTATAATAATAATAATAATAATAATAATAATAATAATAATAATAATAATAATAATAATAATAATAATAATATCTTTTCTTTAATTAAACGCCTGCAAGACGCACTGCGCTTTACATTTACAAGCAACATCAGCTGCATCGCAGTCATCATCATCAGCGGCAGCAGCAGCTTCATCAGCAGCAGCACCGGCATCATCATCAAAATCGTCACCATCATTACTAGCAACATCAGCTGCATCGCAATCATCATCATCATCATAATCATCAGCTTCATCAGCAGCAGCAGCGGCATCATCATCATAATCGTCACCATCATTACTAGCAACATCAGCTGCATCGCAATCATCATCATCATCATAATCATCAGCTTCATCAGTAGCAGCAGCGGCATCATCATCATAATCGTCACCATCATTACTAGCAACATCAGCTGCATCGCAATCATCATCATCAGCAGCAGCAGCTTCATCAGCAGCAGCAGCGGCATCATCATCAAAATCGTCACCATCATTACTAGCAACATCAGCTGCATCGCAATCATCATCATCATCATCATCATCATCATCATCATCATCAGATAGGCGAAGATGTGACAAAACCTTGGGACATCGCAAATCGGACCTCTGCCAGCTCAAATAAGATGATGGAAGGACAGTTGTCTGAACGGAATTATCATAATTATAATAATAATAATAATAATAATAATAATAATAATAATAATAATAATAATAATAATAATAATAATAATAATAATAATATTATCTTTTCTTTAATTAAACGCCTGCAAGACGCACTGCGCTTTACATTTACAAGCAACATCAGCTGCATCGCAATCATCATCATCAGCGGCAGCAGCAGCTTCATCAGCAGCAGCACCGGCATCATCATCAAAATCGTCACCATCATTACTAGCAACATCAGCTGCATCGCAATCATCATCATCATCATAATCATCAGCTTCATCAGCAGCAGCAGCGGCATCATCATCATAATCGTCACCATCAAATAAGATGATGGAAGGACAGTTGTCTGAACGGAATTATCATAATTATACTACTACTACTACTACTACTACTACTACTACTACTACTACTACTACTACTACTACTACTACTACTACTACTACTACTACTACTACTACTACTACTACTACTACTACTACTACTACTACTACTACTACTAATAATAATAATAATAATAATAATAATAATAATAATAATAATAATAATAATAATAATAATAATAATAATAATAATATCTTTTCTTTAATTAAACGCCTGCAAGACGCACTGCGCTTTACATTTACAAGTTATGCATTAATCTTAACCCTTAAACTGCCGAATACTTTTTGGGTTTATGCACACCGGACGCCGAATACTTTTTTGGCAATATACTTCAAAACGTCACAGCTCGTTGAGATACAGCGAGACATAAAGGTACATGGGTATATATGGGTATATATAGGAACATATATAGGTATGTTAGTAGTTATGTATAGGTATACATATAGGTATATATAGGTATATATAGTTATATAAGTATCTATAGATATATAGATATTCAAAAATATATAATTTTATAGGTATATATATATACTGTAGATATATAAGTATATAATAGGTATATATAGACATATATAGGTATATACAGGCATATAGGTATATGTATATATGTATAAAGGTATATAAGTATAATTATATATGTTCATATAGGTATATTGGTATATATATATATATAGGTATTTAGGTATATGTATAAGTATTTATTGGTATATATAGGTATATATCGGTATATATATGTATATATCGGTATATATGGGTATATATCAGTATATATAGGTTTGAAGGTATATATATATAGGTATATAAGTATATGCGAGTATATAGGTATATATAGATATATAGGTATATATAGGTATATATATAGGTATATAGGTATATATATAGGTATATAGAAATATACCTATAGGTATATAGGTATATAGGTATATATATAGGTATATATCGACTATTGCTCTTCGCTCTACATTGGCCTCCCATCCAGCAGATTGACTTGTCTTGACCGGGTGTTGCGCTCTGCTGCACGCCTAATTGGGAAAATCCCTAAATATGATCATGTCTCAAACTACATGCTTGAGGTACTTCACTGGCTCCCTATTCGCCAGCGTATCGAGTTCAGGGTAGCTGCATTGGTATGGCGATGTTGTCAGGGCCTTGCCCCAACTTACCTCCGTGAGCTATGCAGCTCTACATTGGGTATCCAAGGACGTCGTCAGCTACGCTCTGCTGATAGGGGAGTCCTCTTAGTTCCTTTTGCTCGTACTACTACCATGAAGGATCGAGCCTTTTCTGTGGTTGGACCAGTGGTCTGGAATGGCCTTCCTTTTGAGCTACGCCTACACCCTGGGACTCTACCAGGATCCTTCCTTACTAAACTTAAAACTGTTCTTTTTGTGCGCGCTGGAGTTGGGAGCGCTTCTGAGTAGTTTTTCTTGAAGGAGCGCTATATAAATGTCCGAATGAATGAATGAATGAATAGATTATATAGGTATATATAGGTATATAAGTATATATGCCTATATATATCGGTATATAGGTATATATAGGTATATGAGTATATGGGAAAATAGGTATAAAGGTATATATAGGTATAAAGGTGTATATATGTAGGTATATAAGAATGTATAAGTATAGGAATATATATATATAGGTAGATTGGTAAATATAGAGGTATATAGGTATATATAGATATATATAGGTATATATAGGAATATATACCTATATATATAGGTATATAGGCATATATGTTTACAGGTATATATAGGTATATAAGTATATTGGCTATAATAGGCGGTACAAATATCAAATATGCGTCAAACGTCTATAGTGGGTTCCGGCGTTCATTTAAATTTCCATGGAAACCGAAAGGGTTCGGTTCTGGCAGTTTAAGGGTTAAATAAAATTAACTACTATCTGAACAAACAGCTTTATAATTACACGGCTCGAACTCACTACCTCTG
>OX457047.1:46309998-46344998 GCA_949752735.1 Lumbricus terrestris | reverse complement strand
CACCACCATCACCACCACTACCACTATTTTAATAGTCTACGTTATATGGTAGACGCAAAAGAAACATCCACGAGTACGAACGAACATGACCACAGTCACAATTAGACATACACATGAATGGAGTAGGAGCAGGGCGAGGGCATATAAACAGAGGCACCGGGACAGGCAGGGGCGGCCCAGTAGGATGGGAGAATGGAAAGCGACGGGAAGGGGGAGTCGTATTCTATACAACCAACCGTGCTTCCGACACGCTGACAGACCAAACACAGATAGGTCATAAAACTAATTACGCTTCGAAGATCAGAACTTCACACGTCAGGTAATTAACGGGTATACCCTCATCCGACAAAGAAGTCAGTAGGGGGCGTTGATTAACATCAGCATCCTCCTCCTCCTTCTCTTCCTCCACATTACCGTCGTCTCCATGATACTCGTCTCATCCTCATCATTTTATTGTTGCCGTTCTCGTCGCCGTCATCATCATCGTCATAACCATCATCATCACCATCATCATCACCATCGTCATCACAGCCACATTCACCGACACCTCCAACACCACCCTCTGCTCCACTAGCAATACCACCACCCCAAACCACCACCACCACCACCATCACCACACAATCAGGGAAAGAGGTTCGCATTCAACCCACACGGGTTTCGTCAAGCCAGCACAGATACACTAATTACAATCCCCCCTCAATGTTGACCAGAGGCCAGGCCGAGGGCAAGTCAGGGGTAGACGATGATGACCGCAGAGAACGGTTATAGCCCGGGCGTGAAGGCAAAGACATAATTATACGATTAGACTCGCAAACAGAAACGCCAATGCGTCAGAGAGGAACACACAAGTATAGAGAAGAAGACCATCACCACCACCACCACCACCGCCGCCATCATCATCATCAACATCATCACCACCACCACAACCACCACCACCATCAACACCACCACCACCGCCGCCATCATCATCATCATCATCACCACCACCACAACCACCATCAACACCACCACCACCGCCGCCGCCACTACCACCACCACCCTCACCACCACCACCACCAACGGAGACATCATCATCATCATCATCATCATCACCACCACCACAACCACCACCACCACCACCCCCACTACCACCATCACCACCACTACCACCACCACCACCGCTGCCATCATCATCACCACCACCACCACCATCACCACCACCACCATCACCACCACTACCACCACCACCACCGCCGCCATCATCATCACCACCAGCACAACCACCATCACCACCACCACCACCGCCACCACTACCACCATCACCACCACCACCATCACCACCACTACCACCACCAACACCGCCGCCATCATCATCACCACCACCACAACCACCACCACCATCACCACCACCACCACCGTCACCACTACCACAATCACCACCATCACCACCACTACCACCACCGCCACCGCCGCCATCATCATCACCACCACCACCACCACCACCACCACCACCACCACCACCCCCACTACCACCATCACCACCACTACCACCACCACCACCGCCGCCATCATCATCACCACCACCACGGCCACCACCACCACCATCACCACCACCACCACCGCCACCACTACCACCATCACCACCACCACCACCATCACCACCACTACCACCACCACTACCACCATCACCACCACCACCACCACCGCCGCCATCATCATCATCATCATCACCACCACCACAACCACCACCACCATCAACGCCACCACCACCACCGCCGCCATCATCATCATCATCATCATCATCATCATCACCACCACCACAACCACCACCACCACCACCACTACCACCATCACCACCACTACCACCACCACCACCACCGCCGCCATCATCATCATCATCATCATCACCACCACCACAACCACCACCACCACCACCACCACCACTACCACCATCACCACCACTACCACCACCACCACCGCCGCCATCATCATCACCACCACCACAACCACCACCATCACCACCACCACCGCTGCCACTGCCACCATCACCACCACCACCACCACCACCACCGCCGCCATCATCATCATCATCATCATCATCATCATCATCACCACCACCACCACCACAACCACCACCACCAACACCACCACCACCACCACCGCCGCCATCATCATCATCATCATCATCATCATCATCATCATCATCACCACCACCACAACCACCACAACCATCACCACCACCACCACCACCGCCGCCATCATCATCATCATCATCATCACCACCACCACCACCACCACTATCTTCATCATCATCATCATCATCATCATCATCATCATAATCACCGCCATCCCCAACCACCACCACCACCACCACCACCACTACCACCATCACCACCACCGCCACCATGATCATCATCATCATCACCACCACCACAACCACCACCACCACCACCACCACCGCCATCATCATCATCATCATCATCATCACCACCACCACCACAACCACCACCACCATCACCACCACCACCACCACTACCACCACCACTACCACCACCACCATCACCACCACCACCACCGCCGCCACTACCACCACCACCATCACCACCGCCACCACCACAACCACCACCACTACCACCACCACTACCACCACCACCATCACCACCATCACCACCGCCGCCACTACCACCACCACCATCACCACCGCCACCACCACCGCCGCCATCATCATCATCATCATCACCACCACCACAACCACAACCACCACCACTACCACCACCACTACCACCACCACCATTACCACCACCACCTCCACCACCGACGCCATCATCATCATCATCGTGATCAACATCATCACCACCACCACAACCACCACCACCCCACCGTCGTCGTCATCGCCGTCGCCGTCGCCGTCGTCATCGTCATCGTCATCGTCATCGTCATCGTCATCGTCATCATCATCATCATCATCATCATCATCATCATCATCATCATCATGGTTATCATAACTACTACCACCGCCTCTGCTACGGCTACTGCTATAGTATACTACTGCTATTTACGCTGCTGCCACTACCTATACTCCACAGGCGGCGTCTCATGGCGTCGCTGTTTAGAAAGTGTTCGCTAGGTGACAAGCTTACCAAGTAGTAAGCTCCGACCCGCCCACCACTCAGCCTACCACCCAATCTACCATCCAGCGCACCAAAATTTTGGTTTTTCGCCACACTGCACTGCCCACTTCGCACCCACCCGGTCCACCACATCCCCAGCACAGCATTAGATTGGATTGAGTTGTAGGTGGAGTGGGAACGGCGTGAGTGGGGATTTCGTGGAGTGAGGTAAGTGAATTGTGGAGTTGTGTGTGGTGGTAGGATTGATGGGTATTGGGGTGAGATGGGGCGGAAGGTGGGTGTGAGAAGGGGCGAAATACCGAAATTTACCGGGCAAGGCCGGTTGCCACAAATTTGCATAGCCTCATTTACTATGAGGCTACGCATATTTGTGGCAACCGGCCATGCCCGGTGTGGGCGGAGGTGTAAACTCGTGGTGGGTTGATGGGTATTCGGGTGGAGTGGGTCGGGAGGTGGGTGGAAGAAGTGACGAAACACCGAAATTTATCTGGCAAGGCAGGTTGCCACAGATATTAGGGGCTAGGTGTTTTGGGTTCCCACACCCACCTCATCCCACCCCATGCACCCCAATACCAACACACGACTTGAGGGGCTGGGTGTTTCGCCCTCCCACACCCACATCACCCCACCCACATTCACCTCACCCACCCACACCACACCACCCAATACCAACCCACCACTTGACCTTACTTCAGGCTGTTTCAAATTGCTTGAGATTGATCTATAGTAACCTCCGTGGACCACTAGTAAGCTTCCAGCCGCGTTGATAACCTCAAACTTGTTTCAACCCTCTACAGCAACATGCCTACTTCTTGGTAACCATGGTTACCATAAAAATACCTAAGTTGCTATATGATATCTTGTAGTTAGGATTTTGCTAAGAGTGTAGGCTAAATTCCTCTGCATTTTTAAAGTATCTCAAATCATATTTTTTAGCTGTGGCTGGGCTGTGAGCGCCTCTGAGTAGGTTTCTTGAAGAGGCGCTATATAAATACTCGAAATGAATGAATGAATGAATGAATGAATGAAAACGAAGACACTCGTCTACACAAACGATCGATCGATCGATCGATCGATCGATCGATCGAACGAACGAACGGAAAGAGCATTCAATAACCTGCTGATTAACTGTCTCTGTAATTATAGGAACAGGAACAAAGTAAAACTTCTAGCATGGAAACAGAAGACACCCGTACGCATAACGAAGTAACGAGAAAGGTAACGAACGAAAAACTTAGAACGAAATGAGAAAGAGAACACAACAACTACTACTTCCACGGGCACTTGCGTCGTATACATTGAAACTTCCAGTATGATTCACTGGATCGTAATTGAAACGGCGTATTATGCAGGTGGTCGGGCAAAGGAATTAACGAACGAACGAACGAACGAACGAACGAACGAACGATCCAACCAACGAACGAACCAACCAACCAGTCTTAACTAACGTAAGTCAACTGACTCCACAGCATGGTGCTTCGCTTCGGACCACCCATTTGCACCCGCAGCCGACTCTTCTCTGGTGGAGGGTTGGAGGGCAACGAATACTCAGACACTACTACTGCTGTCGCTTCCGCTTCCGCTTCCTCGAACACCGGAACATCCATCGCAGTAAGGCGCCTCCTACTCCTTCTTCTCCTTCTCCTTCTCCTCCTCCTCCTACGCCGAACTGACACGACCGCCCTGGTCGTCGTCCGCTTCCTGCACCCACGCCCCTGAGCAGTAGTCGACGTCTGGAAGGCCGACGGCTGTCTGGACTTGGCATGGCCGAGCGAGTTATTCGGTCCAGTCGACTTCCGCAAGCATAGCTTCGTCTTCGAAGGCTGAAACGACAAGCGGACAGATATGAGCAATTTCATTCGAGAAAAGAACTCTTCTAAACGAGTAGCAACCGAATGAGCTTAACGGTTTGCAGGTTGCGGCACGCTCACGATTAGGAATTCCCATCGTACGTCGTCCCAATGGAGGACAGACCGACCTAGGACACGAAGAAATACGGTTCTACCGAAGCACCTTTCCATGCGAAACAGAGCTGCCTTCCTTTCGCCTATCCTCCATCTCACAACTGTAGTCTACGCGGAAACACGTCCGCACCTCGTCCGTTCCCCGCCACTTATCACTGTTGTGCACAAACTGCACATGCGCTAAAGACGGCTGTACGGAAGAAAGGGATATATTTGCGTTTCGCACGTCTTGCAAGGGTGCAACCGGTTGCAGACTTACGAATCGCCAACACTGTGCTCTATAGTATGCAGCCTTTTTCATATGTGCACCACAGAAGAACAAAGTTCTTGATATAAATCAAAGCACTTATTGAAACTTTATGAAATGTAATAATAATTCAAACGTTAATATGGAATATTTAAGACATGCTACGAAAGAATTGCTACGCAAGAGGACGTTCACTTCATTTCGACGCAAAAAGAAAAACGTTTACGCCACTTGAAATCGGTCCACGAGTCCAATGCGACCAGCAAGTTGGACTGCACTGCGCAATGTCCCATCCACCACCACCACCACCGTCATCACCAACCACGGCCACCACCACCACCACCCCATAAGCATTGAGCAAGTGGACGTTCACGTGTCACCACATGTACTGAAACGTCCAGAACATGGCTTACCCGTCTTGAGGCTGCACGAACGCTCCGCAATTCCGCAAACACCTTCGTCGTCGTCGTAGTTGTCTTCGTCGTCGTAGTTGTCTTCGTCGTCGTCGTCGTCGTCGTCGTCGTCGTCGTAGTTGTCTTCGTCGTCGTCGTCGTCGTCGTCGTCGTCGTAGTTGTCTTCGTCGTCGTCCGGCTCCACGGCGGATTTCTGCGGCTTGGAGGAGTTTTGGGGCGACGAAGAGGATATCTCGACGACTTCCTTCTCCCTGTACCGCACGTCCGGCAGAACTATGGCGCTCACTTCTTCCATTGAAGACACGACGCGCACGTCGAAACGGTGCTTTAAGTTGGCAAGCAACATGTCGTCCTGGGGCCATATTTCCTCGGGCAGGTAACGGGACGTCACAATGACGTTGAGCGGACGTATAAAGATCGGAGGCAACGACGCGTCGACCTCAGCCCAGAAAGCGAAGTTGCCTGACCATTGCCTTATTTCCCGCCCCATCCACTCGTGGTTGTTGTCCAGTCCGTCCAGAAGCACCACAGGCTGCATGTCGTAGAACTTCCAATACTTGTTGAAAGTCTTGAAGTAGAGTCCTTTCTTCATGCCGATTTCGATGGCTCTGCGAGATTTTCCCAGGCCGGAAGGACCGCAGATCCAAAGGCCGCATACGGAACCCCGACGGAGCTCCATGAAGGGGGTTCTCTGCCGGATGATGCCTCCAGCGGGGTATAGGTATCTCCTTAGCCCCCTGCAGACTCCATACGGCGTGGCGGACAAGTTGTAACTCTCCGCATTTTTCGATGAGCGGCTTGCCCTGCTTTCGGCGTCGTCCGGACGGCTTCCCACCTCCTCGAAACGCCCGCCTCCCATCTCCTGGCAGCGAAGAACGTTCTCCGCAACCGACCTTCTTGCAGGTTCGAAGCGCCATTTCTCGCACGATGCCAGCGACTCGACCTCGGTGGTGTTCATTCCTCTTGCAAGGCAGACGAAACCCTCGTAGCGATGGCGGCCGGTCGAAAGACATCTGTCCGGACGGAAGCAGTAGTAGGACGCGACGTCTGCGGCGAAGGACGGTCTCCGGCGGGCGTCGAACGTCGTGAAGCACCAGTGTCGACCGTCGAAAACTCCACGGGACTCACTCGGACGCAGCATACTCGCGGCCATGCTAAATTAATCAATTAACTAACTAACTAACTAACTAACTAATCAATCAATCAATCAATCAATCAATCAATCAATCAATAAATCAATCCATCTATCTATCTATCTATCTATCTATCTATCTATCTATCTATCTATCTATCTATCTATCTATCTATCTATCTATCTATCTATCTATCTATCTATCTATCTATCTATCTATCTATCTATCAACCAACCGAATGAACGACCAATCAAAATGTGTTTTTTTACCAAATTAGATAACGGTTTAATAGGGTTTATAGATCATTGCAATAGGCCCATGAGCATGTGATTGTTAGAAAAAGGAGCTCTAAAATCAATTAATAAACCAACCAACCAACCAACCAACCAGTCAGTCAGTCAGTCAGTCAGTCAGTCAGTCAGTCAGTCAGGCAGTCAGGCAGTCAGTCAGTTTATCCATCCATCCATCCATCCATCCATCCATCCATCCATCCATCCATCCATCCATCCATCCATCCATCCATCCATCCACCATCAATCTGTCTGTCTGTCTATCTGTCTGTCTGTCTGTCTGTCTGTCTGTCTGTCTGCCTGCCTGTCTATCTATCTATCTATCTATCTATCTATCTATCTATCTATCTATCTATCTATCTATCTATCTATCTATCTATCTATCTATCTATCTATCTATCTTTCTATGTATTTATATATCAAAACATTTCGTAACTAAATACTAGGTAGCGGAAAAAAGAGAAGAAAAGCATTAAAAAAAATTTTTTAATGCAACGCTCAACACTGTTAAGCCAATAAAAACCGATTTAGAACTTATTGTAAGCACTGAGTCTTTACTCCGATATTTTTTGCTATTTTGGATGCGACGTGGGGTATAACATTATGTTCATTCCATATCAAATGACCATCATCAACGTAGACTAGTAGAAATCTATTTGAGTCAACCGAAGATGTGAAGTGAAAGGTGCACTGTAAATTTCTAGCTTGAATTATCCAATTTATGGAAATTTTTCCTGTGCGATTTGATTCGTTTTAATGAGAATCTATTTTTTTGCTCTATTCCAGCGTTTCACAACCCGTGGCCCGCGGGCCAAAAGTGGCCCGCCAGGCCTCAGAAAATGGCCCGCCAGGCCTCAGAAAATGGCCCGCCAGGCCTCAGAAAATGGCCCTCATCTCTCAAAGAATTATCAAAAATATGTGAAAAGTTAACAATTTGAACAGGATAGTACACATTATCATTTTCTATTACAAATTATTTTATTTTAACGTTGATAACTAATATCAAACACTATATTTTGATTCAATTATAACAGTTTTATGCTTTTAGTTAATACAATTTTTACCTTGTGGCCCCCTAATGTCCTTCAACTAAGAAAGAGTGGCCCTTGTGTAATCCGACTTAGAAAAAGTGGCCCTCAAGTCAAATAAGGCTGGGAACCACTGCTCTATACCACTCGACAATGAACTCGAGCTCCACGCTCATTGTTCCATAAAGGGTTAGGGTGCTTTTGCAAGAGGCGAATAGAAAACGTCTGCAAACGGAATCAAGAAACATTCGATTTGAGACACGTGCATTCGAGAGATCATTTTATGCAGAGGTCAAAAAGCAGGGTTCCTATAGGTTGGGTCTCTGTGGGACTCCATTTCAAAGGTTTTTCAAATTGGAACTGTTGCCGTTATTTTCGTCACATTTTTTACGTCCATCCAAACAGCCCGAAAACCAACTGAGCCCGTAGCATAGACGTCGAAGCAAAGGAAGAATTCAGAGCAAAAAAGGGTAGGCCTACCTACTTGTCGGTTATAACACTGAAGCACATTATTGGCAATTTTACTTGCAAATTATATTATTCACCGCATCTAGCATCAGTGGCAATCTGGCGCTTTAGTGGATTACATTATTCGCCATTGCATGTGTTCAGCGTTGACGAAAAGATTAGGCTAATCTCTAAGTGGAAGTCGGATTGATCAAAATAACTTTTATTTAGGTTACTTAAATAGGGCCTAGGAGTGCGATGGTTGCGATTGTTGATGAAATTGGAGCTTAGGCGACTAAATATGATTGTCCTATTTAACAAGAAGTTGCATATTTTTTAGGGCTGTTGATTAATCGCCGTTAACGCGTGCGATTAACGCGTTAAAAAAATTGGCGATTAATTTTTTTAACGCGTTAATCGCGCGCGTTAATGTAATACCATTATAATGACCGTTGCACGCCACAGTATCTCTTATATCGGATTTACGCGGAACAATACAGCGCCAAATGAACAGGTTGATTAATACCTTAATAGTAAAACTCAGATCAACGTGTTGACCTTCAGCACCCAGTAAAAAAAAGCATATCAAGAGAAAATGCGTCTGCATGAACTGTCATCCGACTCTGACGACGAGCCACAAAATCAGTTGTTGAACGATACAGACTTGTTCGACAAAATTAGAAAGATCTGGATCCATTGCAGTGGTGGAAGTTACAGGAGGACAAATACCCACTACCCAGCCCTATAGCTAAGTTAGCTAGGAAATACATATATAGCATCCCCGGCCATGCACCACGGTCCCATGTGAACGTCTCTTTTCTGTATTTGTCAGCATTCTGGCTATGTTGTGAATAAGAAGAGCCTCACTTGAACCAGCCAACGTACACAAACTTGTGTGCTTAAGCAATAATTGGCAAAATCATTAATTTAATAATCGAATGTAATCGAATTTTTATATAGCGGCTGTCTTATGGCCTCGACCCTAAGGGTGAGATCCTTCACAACCGCTCGCCCGTTTGAATGGACGCCACGCCATTTAGGTCTCCGTGGACGGAACGTGTTAGCCCGAGATTTTGAATATCTGAAATAGCCACCTTCGGTATTCGAACCGCGGCACGCACGCTCTCTTCCACAGACGCGCGGCAGCCAGCTCTCTTACCGATGTAGCTAACGCGGACCACGTTAATGTGTGTTAGTTTCATCTAATCTTTAGCCTATGTGTTAGTTGAACCCTTAGTTTCACTTTATGGAAGTTGATGTCGTTGTAAAGGCAGACCTAGCAAAAACTAAAAGGAAAGTAGACAACTTTTTGGCAGCACTGGCTGATTTGAATTGTTTGCTTTTTAGTGTTTAATCGATTATTTCTATTACACAGAACTGTTCTGAGATAGAAGAATAACAAAATAGCAATCATTATTAATAAAGAATTCACTAATTTACTTTAAGGTTTATGGTTAATTGAGCTGTTTTATAATAAGCTTAGCAAGTAAACAGATATATGTCAAGCAATGTGAAAAATGTCGATTAATATGCATTAATTGCGTTAATATGTGTTAATTTCGATTAAAAATTTTAATCGTGCTATTATTCGCTATTAAATTTTTTAATCGAACAACAGCTCTGATTTTTTTCTCAAAAAGAAGCTGCATTGATTAAGCGAATTTTTACCTAAGCGGGAACTGGATTGATTTACAGAAAATAATGTTTGCCTCAATGAAATGTGGATTGACGAAAATGACTAAATTGCCAAAGTAGAAGTCGTCGAATTGATGAAAATAATTTTTAATTAAATAGAAGTGATTTTGATGAAAACATTTCTGCCGAAATGGAAGCGGGATCAATGCAACGAATTGCCGCCTAAGCAGAAGCCGTATCGATCGATGAATAGGAGTTATCGTAAGACGTGACTACAAAAAACGATGAGTCATCATACGACGTGAAAAAAACCCGATGAGTTAAAATACCAGAGACAGCCGCACCAAACGCTGTGCAGTCGAAGAATAGAAGACGAAACTGACTCAACCAACCGACAAGTAGGCTACCCAGAGGGATCTAATACTCACGTCGTGGCAGAGACGTAGAAGCAAAGGAAGAATAACAGAGCAGAGGAATCCAATACCTGCGCTACGCACGTGTCCAAAGGAAACCTTTGCACGCAAAGTGTGTCTTCTGTGAAATGGCATCGAGCTGCCGTATCACTGCGCCAGCCGTGCGAAAGAAGTTCGAAATGGCGGGAAGATCTATTGTCTATATAGAGACGAAGCACTGTGTGCTACTGCGCCGTAAACCGGCTGTAATTTTTAAAGTGACGGAATGCAAGAAAGATCGATTTCGGAGAAGGAGGAAGATGGACCACCGATGACGAAACTGCGAATGAGAGCGCGTGATGTATCTTATATAGGCGCAAAGTCTATGCAGCAGAAGAAAGCAACGAAAGCTTCCTATCACTGCCATGCTAAAATCTGCAAGTCAATTTTCGTTTTAATCTGAGCCTTTGGCAGAGTTTACATTTTGGCAGATGACAAGGATGGTGGCATGCGACACAATGTCATGCTGTGCGTTTACTGTGCTCTGTACCTAAGCTTATAAAATAGAGTAGCAGTTCAGCTTCTACTTCGTACAAGGGAACGGTAAGACACAGGCTACTTCGTCAGACTAAGGCTGTAGCCGGAGACAGAATCAGGGAACGACTCAACGGTTCACATTTCGTCCCCATATTCAACTGTACGTCGAGCGCATGTGAGCAACGGCATTCAGCTACGCAGAAGACGGGGGCCCTCCCTATTATATATATGGCGGCCAGAGTCCGAGCTCGCATCAGATGCAAATGGAAGTACATGCCTTCCTTGGAGGCAATTCGCTCAAACAAGTTCCTGATTACTACACTTGTGTATAGATAGCTTTTAAGTGGTTATGTACGTACGTACGTAGTTACGTACGGTTGTATGTATACTACTATGTAGGCCTGTGTATGTATGTTTGTATGTGCACTTGTTATAGCGCCCCTTCAAGCACTCTACTCAGAGGCGCTCTCGACTGCACAGCGGACACTGCATCGGAGTTTCACGCAGAAGCGCTGAGCAATTGCGAGTGAGGTTGATTTGAAACCTCGAACCTTCTGGCTTCAAGGCAACGACGTCACAACTACACCACAGCGTCCCACAAAAGTATGTATGCATGCATGCATGCATGCATGCATGCATGCATGCATGCATGCATGTATGTATGTATGTATGTATGTATGTATGTATGTATGTATGTATGTATGTATGTATGTATGTATGTATGTATGTATGTATGCATGCATGTATGCATGTATGCATGTATGCATAGATTAGAGAAAGTAGAAGGATTATAGGTGGTACAGTCGCTTCCTTAGTGTCCGTGGGTATGTAGGTAGGTAGGTAGGTAGGTAGGTAGGTAGGTAGGTAGGTAGGTAGGTAGGTAGGTAGGTAGGTAGGTAGGTAGGTAGGTAGGTAGGTAGGTAGGTAGGTAGGTATGTAGGTAGGTAGGTATGTAGGTAGGTAGGTAGGTAGGTAGGTAGGTAGGTAGGTAGGCTCTTCTCTGGTAGAATTAACACTGCAGACATTTAAAATATTATTGATTCTTGCGAAATCTTTCATACAAATGAAATCCTTTTCATTAACTCTTTTTCTAAGAAACTTAAGTAGTAGATCCTATGCATTGCTTTCTGGCTGGCGTAGGCCTACTCTGCCGGTCGTTTAGCTCAACAGAACATTAGAAACGAAGACACTCGTCAACACAATGTCCTAACGAACGAACGAAAGAACGAACGAACGGAAAGAGCAGTCAATAACCTGCTAGTTAACTTCTCTACGAACAGGAACACAGTAAAAGCAGAAGACACCCGTACGCATAACGAATGAACGAGAAAAGTAGCGAACGAAAAACTAAGAACGAGATGAGAAACAGAACACAACAACAGCGACTACGACGGGTACTAACGTCGTATCCAGTGAAACTTCCAGTAAGATTCACTGCATCGTAACAGAAACGGCCTATGATGCAGGTGGTCAGGCAAAGGAATAGAACATAATTAATTAACAAAGGAACGCACGAACCAAGAAACAATCTTAACTAGCGTAAGTCAACGGACTCTACAACACGTCTCTTCGCTTCCAAACACCCATCTGCGTCCGCAGCCAGGCGACGCTTCTGGGGGCGAGCAACGATCCCTCAGCCACTGTTGCATCTGCCGCCGCCGCCGCCGCCGCCGCCGCCGCCTACACCACCCGATCCTCCATCGGCGGAAGGTGCCTCCTCCTCCTCCTTATCATCATTCTCCCCTTCCGCCGGACGCACAAGGCCGCCCTGGTCGTCGTCCTCTTCCTGCACAGACGCTCCGTAGAAGTAGTCGACGACTGGAAAGCCTGACGCTGCAGACTGGACGTCGCTCGGCCGAGCACCAGACGTTAGTGACTCGGTCGCGTCGCCTTTTACAAGCACAGCTTCGTCCTCGAAGGCTGAAAAGACAAGCGTAGACATTTGCAATTTATTTTTAAAATACAACTGTTCTATAACTGCGAAGATAATATATATATATATATAATATATATATATATATATATAGGCAACTGAACGAGCTTTATGCATGGTGCCTTACAGCTCGGAATTCTCATCGAACGTCCCCTCGTACGCTCACGGACATATCGACGTCTGGCAGGAAGACATACGCTTCCATACAGAAGCGCCTTCCAATGCGGACAGCGCACAGCTCCTCGCCACAAATCGCTCTGTCTTGCACGTATAATTATAGGCTACATGTGCTTGCAATTTAGCAACCGCTTGCAGGCGGACGACCCGCTAAGACAGGGCTGACTCTTTCACACCAAGCGCCACAGAAGAACTTGTTGCTGAAGTGTAAAGCACGGATTTCCGACATGTATTAACATTTCGGAAATCCGTGGTTTACATTAGTAGATTTAATTTTTTGTGAATTTTTGAAGTCGTGTCCCATTTTTGGCGACGCTTTAAAGGCACTAATAGTGCCTATATAATGTTGACAAGAGGTTATTGTTGACAAGAGGTTATTACATTAAATTGCATCTTCATTGCCTATATAGCGTGGCCAAAAATGGGACACGACTTCAAAAATTCACATAAAATGAAACCTGCATTGAAGATGCAATTTAATGTCAACATGCTGATAAAGTGATTCATTGTGCTAAAATACATGTATAACATATGCATTTCATCACTGAAGCACTGTCCCATTTTGAGGACGCAGGGCACGAAAGTGTGCGTGAACTTCAATACGCGCAGTTTTGCACCTTTTATGGTCTTTTAGTCAAATATTGTTTGAAAAGAAGTATAAACGGCGGTTTTTGAAGGCAGAAGTGAAAGCAGAGTGTAGACTCGCAGTGAAAGTTTGCATTATTTGCTGTTATTTGACTCAATAATTTGTTGACAACTTCAAATGTAGGCTACATCAGGCCTATGCATGCATGTATACTATTATAATTATAGCCTACATGAATATTTCACATGGATGGAAATCGTCCAGAAACTAATAGGCCTACGACTATGCAATGTAGTGCAACGTAACAGTCAAAATGCACTCATTCTGTCGTATGTAGTTGCTAGAAAATTTAATAATTCGATTTATTATAATTTGGTTAAAATAAATAAGAAAAAAATCAGTCGCTATGTAATTTGTCATTTTTTGTAAGGTGCCAGCCAAACTCAAGAAATTCCATTGTGCATTGTGCTGAATATAGCATTCCTGTAACATTTTCCAGTTAGGCCTACCTACTACAATTTCAGGTAGACCTGAATGACTAGTGAAAAAACGACTCAATGGTATGGTACTATGTTGAATATACCACTGGGCTTTTGTTCTGATTCGCATCCATATGGATGAGTTGGTAAATGTTGGCATATTGGTTGTCAATTCAGTTGATTCCTACTAACAACTAGTGGTCCTTTACCACTTCTTTACCACTCTCAACCTGCAACAAAGCCTTTGTTGTCAAAACACAGAATGCTCATTGAATTCACCACATGGTTACTTTGCTAAGTCAGACCTATAATAGAGTTGGTGTCATTAATCCCCAACTTGGTGTGGGTGGTTCATTGCAACAACTATGTTGTGTAGGCTACTATGACCACTTCTTTACCACTCTGTGACTGCTACATAAATATGCTGACGATTCCTATCTCTTTATTGGCTCCAATCACTTATCTACTGCAACAGATGAACTCCGACACATCACCAACTGGTCTAAAGGAAAGAACTTGCGGATCAATTCTGACAAAACACGTAAAATTGCTATTATCAGACGCAACAAGAGCTCACTCTCAACCCATCCATCCATCCATCCATCCATCCATCCATCCATCTCAGGAGTTTCCCGTACAAAATCCATCAAGGCATTGGGAGTTCTTATTGGAGAGAAATTAACAATTACAGATCACATCAATAAGATTATCTGCTCTGGTACTGCCTCACTCTATGCCATCAGAACCCTCAAGGCTCATGGGGCATCCATACAAGAGCTACAAACTATTACTAGAGCTACTATCATATCAAGAGTTATGTATGCCTCTCCTGCATGGTGGGGTCTTGCTAGTGGATTGGACAAATCCCGTCTTGAGGGCCTCATGAACAAACTTAGACGAGCCGGCTACTTACATCCTGAGACACTTACAGCCGAAACTTTAGCTCAAGAGGCTGATAAGGTGCTTTTCAAAGCTGTTCAGGGAAATGAACTTCATGTCCTCCGTAACCTCTTTCCACTACAACGTGAACCATTATATAACTTTAGAGAAAGGGCTCACAATTTTATCCTCCCCAATAAAGACTCGTTAAACTTTATCCCAAGAATGTTATTCAAAAACATGTACTAACTATTTTTACAATAAGCTTTAAGCAGCCATACTGTTAATGTAAACATACAGCGTTCTGTCTGTTGTTTATTGAATAAAACGAATATACATACATACATACATACATACAGCAGATGAGCAAAATATACCACTATCAAGCAAACAAATGTGAAGATTTTCACTTCCTTTGGATGAGCTGTTCAAAATAGAAAAGTGCGAGCCAGTGCATGGATCTGAACGCACACGTCGCACAGTTGCCTGTCTGTCAGGAAAAGGAAAAGCTGGCTGTCTGTAGGCTAAGAACCGGAAAGTATGAAGTTCACTTGCACTTTAGCACTAAATCCCATCTATTGTAACTGATATGTATTGTGCGAATGAAAGTCAGCGAAATTTTGAGAACAATGAAATGTCCGTCCACGTAAGGAGGGTTAGGCCAACAATCTAGAAAAGAAAACTACTCACTAGCACTTTGGCACTTGAAGCATGTAGGCTATGCAGGGTGCGCCACAGAAAAAGAACCCATAATATCTTGGCCAGAAGTAAGAATTTCAAAATCAAATTTTACAGGCTTCTTAAAGACAATTCATACCTGCACACTATGGTCAGATTTCATCACAATATTGCAAACAGAGCAAACGTTAAGTCACTTTTAGTGTTACCACCCACTGTTTTCTGACTATTCAAAGACGTGACGCAACAAAGAGTAACAAAAAACTAGGGCTGTTGATTTAATAGCCTTAACTCGTGCGATTAACGCGTAAAATAATTTGCGATTAAAATTTTTAACGCATTAATCGTACGCGTTAATTAGATCTGATTAAAATGGAATCAGAGGCAGAAAAGGCTCATACTTAAAGCCAGTGATACATTCAAAATATTCCAACAAAGAATTTGAGTATTATCGTGGCAATTCTTTGCTCAATTATCGCCTGCATGCGAACCAAAACATGCGTTAAACGCTAACGATGAGTCCTCGACATCGGCCGCATCGCATCGTCCACTAAGGTTGTTTCCTCTTTCCTAACACCGTCAGTAGTCAGACTAGGTTGGTTGAACTCCATGAGATGGCAAGACCAATAGATTTCAGCTTTCAAATGATAAATGTTTACAGAAGGACAATTGAGACGAAGTTTGGCAAGAACGGCAACCTCTTGCGAAAAATTGTGACTAAATAATGAGGTTCAATAGTAGACCTACTATTGTTAATTAATAAGCGCATCCCTTGAACCGTCCGATGTAAATAAACTGGTCTGCCTATACAATTGGCTAATAAATAATTGATCTTGATAGTCAGAAAACGGTTGTCTAATTTTACATCTGGGCCTATATCATTTTAATTAAAGGTGGCTCAATTGAAAAATACTAACGGATTTTGAGCAGTTGACTGATTTTCACAGTGTTTCAATTCTGTCTGTCGTACAAAACTGTTCAATAAACTAAATGCAGAAATTCAATAGAACGAAGCAAAGTTAATTAAATATGTCTGCAATATAAAGAATGCATTCAGTCATTAAAATTTTATGCCTCATGGTCCTTAGAAAATAGTAAGATTAGCATATTTGAAGAAAATGTATTGTGATTTATTTGCAGTTAACTGCAATTAAAAAAATTAATCGCGCGATTAATTTCGATTAAGATTCTTAATCGAACAACAGCCCTACAAAAAACGATTCAATTCTCAAATAATAATTGTTATCAGATGAACTTTATGATAGTGCTTCGAAGGTTGTGTTCAATGAGTCCACCACAGGTGCTCGAACTTGTGATGAGTTCCTTGGAAAGTTCTTCATTGCCTTGTTTATGCGTCGTTCCATACGTAAATCTTCCCATATCTATCACCTCCCATGCAAAAATCAATTATTCTCTTACTGTTCTTGTTTTTGCCACATAATATGGTATTTAGCCAGCCAGCCAGCCAGCCAGCCAGCCAGCCAGCCAGCCAGCCAGCCAGCCAGCCAGCCAGCCAGCAAGCCAGCCAGCCAGCCAGCCAGCCAGCCAGCCAGCCAGCCAGTATAGCTTTCTAGACTTGATAATCCATCGGGTTCCAATCCCTAACTCCGCCACTGGTTGCACTCTGCCACTGGCAGTCCCAAGCCTGGATAAAGTAGGAGGGAGTCGCTAATGGTCTTTGTTTGCACACAGTGACGTTAAACTGCAAATACACACACGCACACACACCAATGCCGATATTTGGGTAATTGTGGTTCTCTCAATTAAACCCACACAATAATAATTATTATTGACATTGAGCCGATCTATGGCATGTTTCTTAACTGTCGATTTAACTCTTAATTTTTTTAAGCCTTTATTATTTATCAGAGTAAGCGATTGTAAGCAGGTATAAGCTCACAGCGATGATTATAGCTTTAGCAGCAAGACCCTTTGGCCATGAAGTATGTCTGAATACACATTTTGTCCGTCATTGACATTTTGGCCATTTTCAATTTAAGAAATTTCAATTTCATTGCTTTAATAGTTTAATAGCAAAATTATTAATCTGACCGATACCTTGTTTACGAACTTGATCGTCATCTTGACAAGTGACTTTACAATGAAGTGCAGCAACGCTAGTACACTGTTTATTTCCTAAATAAAAGTAATTAGTATTATTACCTGCAGTCCTGCATACATCAAGAGCTAATTTATAACAATTATTTTAGATAATACCTTATAAAATCCGTTTTTTTGCTTTTTGTTGCGTCACGTTTTTGGATCGTCAAAAAACAGTGGGTGGTGTCACATGCAATAACATAACTTTTGTTCTGTTCGAAATAGTTCGATGGCATCTGGCCATCGTGTGCAAATGCGAATTGTCTTTAAGTCTGCAACATTCGATTTGGAATTTGTTACGTCTGGCCAATATATTTGCAAAAAACCGTGCAGAGGTCTTCTTTATGGTCCACCCTGTAGACCAGTGTCTTCACTTCGTATCTGTACAGAAAAAGCGAAACTTTTACTTGCCCGGGCGGGCGGGCGAGGCGGGCTGGCTGGCTGGCTGGTCACCCTCAAATAATTCTTCAAGTCCAATGCGGCCCGCAATTTGAATAGCACTGCACTATTTCCCCTACACCACCGTCATCACCACCCACCCCGACGCCGCCACGAAAACAACAACCACCACCAGCCACGCCCACCACCACATAACAAAGAAAAGTCCAGAGTATGGCTTACCCGTCTTGACGTTGCACGAACGCTCCGCCATTCCGGAAACGCCTCCGTCGTCGTCGTCGTCGTCGTCGTCGTCGTAGATGGCTTCGTCCGGCTCCACGTTATCGCCCGACGGTGCGTTCGCTTCCAGCGCAGGTTGCACGTCCGCGGATTCTCCTCCCTGGCCATGCGAGCCTCCGAGGGTCGCCGATGCACGGCCGCCGCCGCCGCCGCCGCCGCCGCCGCCGCCGCCGCCGCCGCCGTCGGACTTCTGCGGCGTGGAGTCATCATCGGACGACGACGAAGAGGATATCTCGACGACTTCCTCTTCCTTGGACTCCTCGTACTGCACGTCCGGCAGAACTATGGCGCTCACTTCGTCCCTTGAAGACACGACGCGCACGTCGAAACGCCTCCTAATTCCGGCAGCCATCACTTCGTTGCTGTGCCATATTTCTTCCGGAAGATAACGGGACGTGACGATGACGTTGCGCGGACGTATAATGATCGACGACCATTTGATCTCTACACAGAATGGGAAGAGTTCGACCCATTTCCTGAGTTCCGGCCCAAGTTTCTCGTGTCTCATGTCCAGCCCTTCCAGAAGCACCACCGGTTGCATTTTGTAGCCGTCCCACCATTTGTTTCTAGCTTTGACGTAGAGTCCAGGCTCCCGTCCAATCTCCTTGGCTCTGCGAGATTTTCCCAGACCGGAAGGACCGCAGATCCAAAGACCGCACACGGAACCAGGACGGAGACTGGCAACCCTCGATCTCTCTATCGCCGAATAGCGAAGGACGTGCACGTTTCTACTGCAACCCCTGCGGACTCCGGACGGCCTGGCGGAGAAGTTGTCGCTCTGCGCATTCTTCGCTTGGCGCATGGCCCTGCTTTCGGCGTCGTCCGACGGGTCGTCCGGACGTTGTCCCACCTCCTCGAAACGCTCGCCTCCCATCTCCTGGCAGCGAAGAATGTTCTCCGCAACCGACCCTCTTGCAGGCTCGAAGCGCCACTTCTCGCACGATGCCAGCGACTCGACCTCGGTGGTGTTCATTCTTCTTGCAAGGCAGACGAAGCCCTCGTAGAGATCGCGGCCGGTCCAAGGACATGTCTCCGGACGGAAACAGTAGTAGGACGCGACGTCTGCGGCGAAGGACGGTCTACGGCGGGCGTCGAACGTCGTGAAGCACCAGTGTCGACCGTCGAAAACTCCACGGGACTCACTCGGACGCAGCATACTCGCGGCCATGCTAAATTAATCAATTAACTAACTAACTAACTAACTAACTAATCAATCAATCAATCAATCAATCAATCAATCTATCTATCTATCTATCTATCTATCTATCTATCTATCTATCTATCTATCTATCTATCTATCTATCTATCTATCTATCTATCTATCTATCTATCTATCTATCTATCTATCTATCAACCAACCGACTGAACGACCAATCAAAATGTGTTTTTTTTACCGAATTAGATAACGATTTAATAGGGTTTATAGATCATTGCAATAGGCCCATAAGCATGTCATTGTTAGAAAAAGGAGCTATAAAATCAATTAATCAACCAACCAACCAACCAACCAACCAACCAGTCAGTCAGTCAGTCAGTCAGTCAGTCAGTCAGTCAGTCAGTCAGTCAGTCAGTCAGTCATTCAGTCAGTCAGTCAGTCAGTCAGTCAGTCAGTCAGTCAGTCAGTCAGTCAGTCAGTCAGTCAGTCAGTCAGTCAGTCAGTCAGTCAGTCAGTCAGCAGTCAGTCAGTCAGTCAGTCAGTCAGTCAGTCAGTCAGTCAGTCAGTCAGTCAGTCAGTCAGTCTGTCTGTCTGTCTGCCTGCCTGTCTTTCTGTCTGTCTGTCTGTCTGCCTGCCTGTCTGTCTGTCTATCTATATATCTATCTATCTATCTATCTATCTATCTATCAATCTATATATCAAAGCATTTTGTAATCAAATACTAAGGTAGCGAAAAAAAGAGAAGAAAAATGCAACGCTCAACACTGTTGAGCCAATAAAAAAAATGATTTAGAGAATAGAAACGAAATACTACACTGCTAGAGAAAGACAGACGTCACAGACCATACTACAAAGCACATAGAGGAAGAAAGGCGCGGTTGGATGAGTTCGTCGTTTGCCTTTCATTCGGTTCCTTCCAGTGCTAAAAGTATGTGAAAATAAGTGCCTGGACGCCCCTTATCTTTCCAATAGAAGTGCCTGGACGCCCCTTACCTTTTTAGTCATTGCTGGCCAATAAGTGGCTGGACGGCGTTCAGATTTTAAAATAAGTGCATGGACGCCGTCCATGATCGTCCAGCCACACTTTAAGCCCTGGTTCCTTCAATTAGAAATGCGTTCAATTTAAAAAAAATTCAAATGCTGAGGAGATAACATTGGAATGTTTTTCCAAGTGGCAACTTTTCCCAATCGATTTAATAGAAAAAGGCGTGTGTTTGTGCGGGCAAAAGTTCTTCTATAGAGCTAGAGTTTACTGTGAGATGTGAATGGATCTGAGATGAGAGTTCAATGTAATTTTTTAAGCCAGAGAGCATGAATTCACCCATTTGGAAAGACCAAATATGGTCAATTATTGATATTATGTAAAGTTGTTGATGTTTAATGAAGACGCGAGCGGTGTGAGAGCGATGTGAAGCTCCCGCAAGAAGGCGAACGGCACTCTTTTGCAAGACGTTTAATATATACAATCAGGTAAAGTATGCGGAAGCCCACAGTATGTTACAATAACTGTTACAGGGGTACGAATATACCAATGAATAGTACAGTTTAATCTTAATGCTTGAGGGTAAAATGCAAGGCTTGTAGGCAGTGCGAGTCTTTACTCCGATATTTTTTGCTATTTTGGATGCGACGTATGTTCATTCCATTTCAAATGACCATCATCAACGTAGACTAGTAGAAATCTATTTGAGTCAAGCGAAGATGTGAAGTGAGAGGTGCACTGTAAATTTCTAGCTTGAATTATCCAATTTATGGAAATTTTTCCTGTGCGATTTGATTCGTTTTAATGAGAATCTATTTTTATGCTCTATACCACTCGACAATGAACTCGAGCTCCACGTTCATTGTTCCATAAAGGGTTAGGGTGCTTTTGCAAGAGGCGAATAGAAAACGTCTGCAAACGGAATCAAGAAACATTCGATTTGAGACACGTGCATTCGAGAGATCATTTTATGCAGAGGTCAAAAAGCAGGGTTCCTATAGGTTGGGTCTCTGTGGGACTCCATTTCAAAGGTTTTTCAAATTGGAACTGTTGCCGTTATTTTCGGCACATTTCTTACGTCCATCCAAACAGCCCGCAAACCAACTGAGCCCGTAGCATAGACGTCGAAGCAAAGGAAGAATTCAGAGCAGAAAAGGGTAGGCCTACCTACTTGTCGGTTATAACACTGAAGCACATTATTGGCAATTTTACTTGCAAATTATATTATTCACCGCATCTAGCATCAGTGGCAATCTGGCGCTTTAGCGGATTAAATTATTCGCCATTGCATGTGTTCAGCGTCGACGAAAAGATTTCTCTGTAAGTGGAAGTCGGATTGATCAAAATAACTTTTATTTAGGTTACTTAAATAGGGCCTAGGAGTGCGATGGTTGCGATTGTTGATGAAATTGGAGCTTAGGCGACTAAATATGATTGTCCTATTTAACAAGAAGTT
Organism: Lumbricus terrestris; assembly: GCA_949752735.1. Classification (NCBI taxonomy): domain Eukaryota; kingdom Metazoa; phylum Annelida; class Clitellata; order Crassiclitellata; family Lumbricidae; genus Lumbricus; species Lumbricus terrestris. The sequence goes on along the minus strand of OX457047.1, from coordinate 46,322,698 downwards.
GCATATATTTAATTTTTTTGCTCTAAAAGAAGCTGTATTGATTAAGCGAATTTTTACCTAAGCGGGAACTTGATTGATTTACAGAAAATAATGTTTGCCTCAATGGAATCTGGATTGACGAAAATGACTAATGCCAAAGTAGAAGTCGTCGAATTGATCAAAAAATAGTTTTTAATTAAATAGAAGTGATTTTGATGAAAAAAATCCTGCCGAAATAGAGCGGGATCGATGCAACGAGTTCCCGCCCAAGCAGAAGCTGGATCGATGAATAGGAGTTATCGTACGACGTGACTAAAAAACGATGAGTTAAAATACCATATAGCCGCACCACACGCTGTGCAGTCGAAGAATAGAAGATGAAACTATATGAGTCATTTTCTGCTATTAGATTAATTTGACATTTCTATTGTCCCAAATCGAATACGCCAAAATTTCGTTTAAATGCAGATGTTTCTTTGAATTTAATATTGATTAGATTATTGTTTTAACGGATATTCAGGGCATATGCCTCAATTTTTATTTTATCTGTTGCATTTTGATGTCCAAAATGTCCACTCCGTTACTGTCCCTTTCACACTTTCACTGCAATATAACTCAAATTTTGCGACAACAAATGATAGTTTTATAAAAACTTAATGTTATTCATAATCAAAATTGAAAGGCTTTTCATTTAATAAGTTTGTCATTGAATGAATCAAGACTTATCATGGATAAACAAATTATTTTCAGCTGTCTCCAGAAATATTGTCCACTCCGTTACCGCGCATAAATCCGTGTGCTACCACATAATTTACAAGAACTAGGCACGCTGCAAATCAGTAAAATCATTTAGTCATGTCTCTGTTTATGCATACCAGTCTTTATATGATGACTTTTCGAAGATAAACCGCAATAATATGTTTTAAAAGGTGTTACCTGCGAATGATACGTTTAATAGGTGGATGGTGTTCTGCACAAGTGGACCAACCACCAAAATTTCGTTTTTTATTTTATTTTTCTATAAAATGAAGCATAATTTTCCGCACGTTTTGACACTAAAATCAACCTTGTAACCCATCAGAATGATTAGTTAGTAATTAATTTGTTAATTAATAGCCAAGCACTTTTGTACCAACGTGTTATGCACAATTGGACCAAGCCACGTAAAAGTCACACGTTAACCATAGATAGACGTGACTTGGTCCATTTTCTCAGGCATATTATCGTGTACGGACACAACTGGACCAACTAAGTAAACACGCAACGGAGAAGACGCTAGAAGAATGTCAATATGGTCAAATACTTACTGGCTGACGAATGTTTTACTTGAATAATGCGTTATAAAAGCGTTTTCTTTTGTTGAGTTATAAAGCTCTTCTCATTGTACATCGTATAGGCTAATCAGTGCACGGCTCCTCCAGTGCGACGAATCCATTGAAAACAAGTTTTAAGACAACGGTGCAGAAACAGTAGTGACCCCCGTCAAGATCTGAGCACTAGTTCTGTTATAGCAGGAAAGTTATTCGACAATAAAAGTCAATGGGCCAACCGAGAAAATCGGCATGATGCTCGACTGTGGCAGTTCAAGACAGTGGGACAAGTTTTATTAATTTCAGTTTATGTGTGAAAATAAATATAATTAGCGTCGCCTGCTCCCTTGTGCAGGCTTTGATTGGCACCATTATAAGAAGATCAGACGGTTTAAAGTCTACTACCACTGCTACTGCTATCACCACCAATACCACCACGACAACTGCCACCACTATCAATACTATTTCTAGTCATTGGATCCATTTAGCAGCATCAGAACGAAACAATTACCCACAATTTCCTTTGGATTCAAATGAACCAACCCACGAAACATCCACAAATTCCCAGGACACAAACTCACAAATTTCTTTTTATTTTCAAAATCTCTAACAAATTTTTAAAACCAATATTACCCGTTTATCAAAAGTATATTTGTACTATTACATGATTTAATTCAAGATTTTTCCATTCAGATCGAAAGAGTAATTTAGAAATAATCGTTTTCTGGACAATAATGAATTTGGTGGTTGGTCCACTTGTGCAGAACACCATCCAGGTGTCTACTCCGTTACAGAGAATTAGTCGAGATTAAAGATGCTTATGTATGCATCAATTACCAGGTTCCATCTCCTTAAGGAACAAAATTGATATGTAGAAAAAGGGTGTCCTAAGCGTGGTCAATGACAAAATGTTTGCTGCATTATTTAGAAATTGTCCACTCCGTTACCTGTCCACTCCGTTACATTTGGTGCTATTTATACCCTCGGATATGGTAACGGAGTGGACTTTTAGAGGTAACGGAGTGGACATTTGTTCGAATTACGGTACAAAATAGAAATGTATACACATTATATGTTCTTATTCTTTTGTTGGTTAAGATGGAATTACTTTCCTTCATGTATTCGTTAATTTTCAAAACTGTGCATGTGTAAATCATGACCATTGAGCTTTATGAACATGTATTGTTGAGCAAAATTGGCAGTAACGGAGTGGACGATTCTTGTGCCATATAAGAAATTTATAAGAATGCCGTATTGCATGTTACTGAGTAGTTTACTATAACAATATTTAATGGCTAAATGGAACACTGAAGCTCAGATTAACATGCAGTTATTTGATATTGATTTAGTTTTTCAATAAAATTTATAATAAAGTTTATGGAGAAGCAAATTTGGTAACGGAGTGGACATTCTTGGGTGTCTTGAAATTCTTGAATGTTTTGCCAATATCTTAGCAGACATTTTCCTACTCTTTTGCGTATTGTGATGGAATCATATTTTCATTCAAGTATATCCAAAGCTATACGTGTTTGAAAAATTTCCACTAAGACATTGTGAACTTGTATTGTTGAGTAAAATTGACCGTAACGTAGTGGACAAAGTTTTTGGCATTAAAAAAATTCCGCAAAGTGTGTTACCGAGTTGATAATACAAGTTTACCTAAATTGTAGACAAGTGATACAATGGAATTAAGATTAACACACAGTTATTTGATGTTGCTTTAGTTTTTCAATAAAATTTATGGTTAAGAAAGTTGGGTAACGGAGTGGACATTGCTGCTTTGGTGGTGTCAAAGATTTTGCGCAAAAAATATTAAACCAGAATATTAGAGCGCAACAGCACCCATATTTCTTAAGGACATACATTGCTGCTGATTAAAATAAGGTGAAAAATAATCTGTTTGAAAGAAAAAAATTTCATCCAACTCCAAAAGTCAATTTAATCTAATAGCAGAAAATGACTCATATAACCCAACTTAACCAAACCAACCAACAAGTAGCCTAACCGGTGACAGAGACGTCGAAGCAAAGTAAGAATTTAGAGCAGAGGAACATAATACCTGCGCTACGCACGTCGTGTCCAGAAGAAAGTTTTTCAAGTAAAGCTGTGTCCTCGTACAGTTCTAAGACCTTGCGACAACTGGAAAGAAGCGGGGGAAATGGCTGTCAAATGGCGTCGAACTGCCGTGTCACTGCGCCAGCCAGCCTTTGGAAAGAAGTTCGAAATGGCGGGAAGATCTATTGTCTAAATAGAGACGAAGCACTGTGTGTTATTGCGCCGTAAACCGGCTGCAATTATTAAAGTGACGGAATGCAAGAAAGATCGATTTCGGAGAAGGAGGAAGATGGGCCACCGATGACGAAACTGCGAATGAGGCGGGTGATGTATCCTGTATAGGCGCAAAGGCTTATGGTCTATGCAGAAGAAAGCAACGAAAGCTTACTATCACTGCCATGCTAAAATCTACAAGTCAAGTTTCGTTTTAATCTGAGCGTCTGTAAGAGTTAGTTAGCATTTTGGCAGTTAAAAATGATGGTGGCATGCGACACATGCTGTGTGTCGCAGGCCCCCTACTAGTTTCCTGTGCTCTGTTACACAGTAGGCGTACCTACAGGCTAGTCTAACTTTAAAGAATTGCGACATTATGAAGCGGTGGGTGAAGGCGACTGCAAAACAGTGCACACGACTTTTCGGTTTACGGAATGCTCAATATACGTCGATGCTTACAACCTACGACGTATCGTATACTGTATTATATCAAAATGCATTGGATGAACCGTTCGGAGGAGCTCCCAGTGGGTAAGTAGCATACGTCCCGCCACCAAGAAGTAGCAATTTTTGATAAGGGAAAGTTTGTCATGTTCTGAGCTTTAGAATTAACCTAATGAGAAGTTATTCTGTCAAAATTAACTAAGCTGGAGTAAACTGCAGCCACTTAATCTGTCTATAGTAATTTGGGCAGGGCCTAGGACAGGATTTGGAGGCCCAGGGCCACAACTTATTTTCAAGGCCTTCTCATTCAAGAATCTACGTCGAAATTCTGAAGTGCTATGAGATCCTGCTCCAAAGTCAAAATGTCTCATAATATTTGAAGGATTTTAAAAGAAAATTACTTGAAATACCTGATTCATTGTCAATTGTTAAATGCTGTACAATAATTTCACATTTTCTTGGTTCAAAGCTCCATTCTCTGTCAGTCACAGTTGTTACAATCGTCAAAGTCTCTTGGATGGTACTTTCTGTTTTTGATTAATTTGTTTCTCGAAGATCTTCAGTCTGCCTGAGCCTATTGCTATTATCAGGATGTACAACGAAATTTGAATTTTTTGGACTTGTTGAAGCAGCTTCCTTTTGTCGAGCCAATTTCTTTCGTTTCTTATTTTCAATTTTCGATTGACCTCTTCGAGCTTTCTGTAAGAGATTGCATTAAAATAATATTTTTATATAATATAATAGACTAAAAGTTATGTCCCCAGAGGGAATATTTGCAATTTTTTCAATAAAATTGACAATGTGGTAATTTTTTTTCAAAATGACTGATATTGTTAAAACTATTTTAATGAATTAATTTGGATTAAATATCAATTTCAAAAGCTAAAAACAAACCCCTAATCGTGCACTCGTTCCGCTCGAATTTGTCCACCACACAAGGACCTATTCATTTTCTACACTACCCCCAAACTCCAAATCCTGGCTACACCACCGCTCTAAGAGACTAGAAAGTAAGAATGTATATAGTGTAGGCCTACTGTGTAGGTCTGTAGGAAACACTATCCACAGCGAATCCGATGATAAGAACAATAATAATTATTATAATCATGAATACTAAAACATTTTTTAGGTTTGAGTGTTTGACATACGACTTAGGGCCTACAAGTAACGAGTTGCCATAGAGTTTATACCGTTGAGTCTTGACAACTTTTCAATTTTACAACAGACTGATAACAGATTTACGAAAAAATTTACAGTTTGCAATTATCTAAAGTCAACGATTTCGTCACGAAATAATTAGAATTTGCGCAATGGTACATTTAAGTGAATAACTCCCTAATTCCGTGATTTCCCATTTCAATAAATTGTTTATTGAAATGGGCAATTAAGGAGTTATTTATTATAAAAAAGTCCTTAAATCCGAAATTCCGAGGCCCTTTATAAAGTGAGGCCTGGGGCCAAATGGCCCCAGTGGCCCCCCCTGTCCCAGGCCCTGAATTTGGGTATTAAATTCGTCTAAAACAACTTTTACGTTGGCGCCAACGCCGCCAAGAACAGGGCTGTTTTAAAGGAATTTTTAGAACTGCACAACTCCTTAGGGGTCATTGCATAATTACGTAACGCCGAAAATGACCGTTTTCGACCCACCCACCTACCCACCCACCCACCCACCCACCCACCCACCCACCCACCCACCCACCCTGTAACGCTTCGTAACGTTGCCCTTGACCCACCCACCCACCCACCCACCCACCCACCCACCCACCCTACCCAGCGTTACCTAACGATTGTTACAAAAATCAGTTGAGATGTAGGTCAATTATTGGCTTATGTGAGCGCGTAAATAGGCCTATAATTCATATTTTCATAGTGAATTTAATATAGCCTAGTAGGCTAGTATGCGAATTACAGGCTAATTTGACAGTAAACTAGACTTAAAATACACACAATGTTTTATTCATATTATAACTGACGGTCATGCGTGAACTGTGATTTTCTTAAATTATAGACCTTCTGCAGGAATAAAATTTTACACATCTGAAAATTTTCACGGACTAAATGGCTCATTAACAATTAATAAAAATTAAGATAAACTAATTATTTGCTTAGAATGGGTACTTCGATAATTAATTATTAGGCTAATAGAAATATTGCCAAGTTTTGTTGAGCATTAATTTTAAATGTTTGCTATCGTGTCCACTAAGCAAAAGATGCTTCAAAGTGGTTCTTCGCTGTCAGGAATCCAAGGGCAATTAGACCTAACGCGTTGTTCCGTTGGTATAGCTACCACAGACAGATCCAAACAATTCGAAGAGCAGTTTCCGGTTTGCACAAATGGGAGAACAGAATTGACCTGGCATGTAACTGGTGTCTGCTGCCCGTTTTAAATCAATGTCACGAAGTTTAAACGTCGACCATAATCATGTCTGATGTGTCATTCGAATCATTCGATGGTAATTTAATAGTCATTAATAAATTTTTTATTGGCGTTAGGTAACGCTCAGCTTCACCCACCCACCCACCCACCCACCCACCCATGTAACGTTTGGTAACGTTTTCAGTGAGCCCACCCACCCACCCACCCACCCACCCTCGAGCGTTACGTAATTATGCAATGACCCCTTATTTCCTTTCCTCATCATCCATGGTGAATTACTTCCAATAAGAGGACAATGGCCTTTTTTACTACTTTTAACTGTACAGAAGTGCTTCTACAACTGCACAAATCCATTTAGAACTGCACATTTTGTGTTCAACTCATAGATGTAAAAAACGATGGAAACAGAATAAAAAACGGTAAAAAACGTCGTTTTTTTCGAAAACATAAAAAACGACAAAAAAACGATAAAAAACGGAAACGGTAAATAATTTTATTTTGTTACATCTAAAATCGCATTTTAACCTTGAAAACATTGATTAGGAACCTACTACACGCAGGCTATCTCTTAAATGATGATGTTAAACGATGAGATAATGACTTTAGTTAGCGGAATCCTTGAGAGTTGGCGGAAAACATAAGAAATATCAGAAAAAATTAAAATTAAGGAAAATAATAACAGAAAGTAAATGAATAATTCAAGTTAAAAAATAAATAAAAAACGATAAAAAACGATGGGAAAAATAAAAAACGAAAAAAACGACGTTTTTTGGGAGAGAATAAAAAACGAAAAAAACGTTTTTTACAACTATGGTTCAACTGCACGTTAAAAAAGCCCTGGCCAACAACCTATAATAGACCTAGCATAGTTTTAATCTGTTAGACACTATAAGAGATCTTTTCTATATCGGGCGGCGGTAAAAGGATTCTAGTGATGGTAGCCTAATAGGCTTGAGCTTAGCGTTGAGCGTAGACGTGCTAAAATAAACTGATAATTATTCAATTCCTAACCCTATATTATAGAACTTTGTCTATGCAGATTTGCTGACGATAGAGTATTTAGCCTACCTAAGAATGGTATGCTAGGTTATTTCGAACCGGAAAGCGCTGCATGATTAGAATAAGCCGCGGCTTAAAGAACGGATGATGATGACAATATTTAATATAGCATACAGGAGTCGAACTTAACCAGTCTGGGCCTGCTGTGTACTTCGCTGTGTACAGCAGCAGCAGCAGCAGCAGCAGCAGCAGCAGCAGCAGCAGCAGCAGCAGCAGCAGCAGCAGCAGCAGCAGCAGCAGTTGCAGAAGCTCCAGCCATGCGTGCAGCGATCACTTCCAACCATTGTAATGTTATTGTATAGGCCTAAGCTTACTTTTTTGCAGCGCAATCTAGCGATTGATGTGTGATATAGCCTATGAGACGGTCGGTCGTTAGGATGGACAAGCTTTATTAACGCTCAATTTACTAATCATCTTCTGCTCTACCAAGCCTGCTACCATCAATCGTCAATCGATCTGCTGATAATAGAACTTAATTCGATGTGCAAATTTCAAACAATTAGGAGCTTTTCAAACTAGGGCTATCATTAACAGGATATTATATACCTTTTGCTATTATTGTAATAAATTATCCTTACTTAAAGATTGCATTCTTTGGTAACGGCAAGGAAATCTTTGAATTAAACAAGCTGCCTGTCTAATTAAAGACCTACATAAAGTACTCAAAGCAGTGGCGTAGCCAGGAATTTATGATGGGGGGGGCCTTGGGGGGGCTTTATGGCATGGCCGGATGCGTTTACCCGAATCGAATATTAATATTAATACACGAATTAGGATTGGTGTTCAAGCCCTCTGCATGGTCTTTCTTACAACTCCGCATTAAAGTCTTCTCTTCAAACGACAACTACACATAAAGCAACGTCTGACCTCCTCTCAGTTATTCTCTACATAATTATCACACTGTTACAAAGCTTACTTTAATATTGTTGTAATTATTATTAGGCCTATTATTAGACACAAAAACCGCTATTAGGTACACGAAGCAGTTGATCAAATACAATATAATACATCTATAGAATGTCTTTAGCCTTGTCTGTGGGATTTGTTTTGAGATGAGAGCATAAAATGACAGAAATTCAGAAAAAGAATGATTCAATGTTTATAATATAGGCTACTACAGGCCTTTTTTTTAGCTAGCACTAGCACTTGTACACAAAATGTGCAATGGTTCTAAGAGGATTTGCGCGGTTGTAAAAGCACTTCCGTGCAGTTTAAACTAGTAAAAAGAGATCAGTGTGATCCGATTGGAGGTAATTTACCATGGATGATGGGAAAGAAAATATGGAGTTGTGCATTCCTAAAAATTCCTTAAAAACAGCCCTGGGCTAGTACTAGGCTAATGATATTAGATAATTTGTCATTATTATTATTATAGTCGAAGTTGCTGACCAAAGAGACCGCTTTCCTCAAAATATATAGGCCATTACTGGCGTAAAAGAGAGACCACGGTGAACTAAATAGATCGGCCAAAGGCCCATGATACTTGTCCAAATAGGCTATACTGGTATAAATATTTAGGTATTACGGTCTCTAAAGATAGATGGATAGGTAGATAGATCTATAGATAGATGATAGATAGATAGATAGACAGACAGACAGACAGACAGACAGACAGACAGACAGACAGACATATAGATAGATACTTTATGGCCGCTACGGCTAAGTATCGAGATGCATGACCTTTGCCCTAAATGCTCCTAATGATGGGCGGCCTGCATATTCCCGAATCCCAAGCCTTATAGCACTTCAGAGATATTTTATTTCCGTAAACTGGAAGTTGGATGAACGATGAAAACATGATATTTGATATTACTGCTGACGAATTGCAGTATCATTAGAAACTGGATGAGCATATTAATTAACAGAAGTAGAAGTTGGATGAGCGACGAAATCATTGTTTTATGCTAAATTGTAACCGTAAAACTAGAGGCTGGATGAACGATCAAAATATTTTTAGTTGAAGTGCAAGTTGGACGAATAACGGAACTGTGATATAGAAGAATTAGAAGTTGGATGAGCAATGAAAAAATGACTAAAACATGTTTTAAGTAATTTTGCGATGCTATACGGCTTGGGATTCGGGTATATGCGGGCGGCCTAACTAATCTCTTAATCATTTGAGCATGCTCTTAGCTTGAAGTATATAAAGATATTACAGTAGGCCTACGTCGACAAATGTGGCACATATCAAAGGGCCTAGTTTTAGCCTATGCCTCTTATAAAACTCGCAGCCTGCACCGAAATTGGGAACAACACTCAAGAAATGCTTGCCGTGCCGCCGTCTAGCGAATGCTGTCGAAACGTGCGCAAAACTCGAGTCAGGCTGCACTCGCCAGGTGGCAGTAGAATCGTCACCTAGCAAATGCAGTCCGACTTAATTTCTACAACGCTGGCTTCAAAAGCTTCAAAAGCTAATTATTTTTGGTAGACAGGAAGACCTACATAGTTAAGCCTAAAATTGAGTCTTGTGAACAATTCCTTACGCATCCGTCTCCTTTACGATGCAACGACTCGATCTCTGCCTACTTCTCTCGAGTGTGCATCTGCTAAGTGCCTGCTCAATCCCTCTCTCTGTCTGTTACTCTCTCTTTCACTACTCTGTATATCTGTCTCTATTTCTTTCAAACGCACACACACACACACACACACACACACACACACACACACACACACACACACACACACACACACACACACACACACACACACACACACACACACACACACACACAACACAGTTCGCTCGTCCCTGGTAGAACATTGCTGAAATATGGAAATAATTCTTTTAAAATCTTTCATACAAGAGAAATCCTTTTAATTAACTAACTCCTTAATCTAAGAAACTTAACGAGCTTCCGGTCCTGTAACTCAACCGAACATTAGAAACGAAGACACTCGTCTAAACAAATGAACGAACGAATGAACGAACGAACGAACGAACGAACGAACGGAAAGAGCATTCAATAAACTGCTAATTAACTTCTCTACGAACAGGAGCAGAGTAAGACTTCTGGCATGGAAGACACCCGTACGCATAACGAAGGAACGAGAAAAGTAGCAAACGAAAAACTAAGAACGAAATGAGAAAGAGAACACAACAACAACGACTACGACGGGTACTAACACCATTATACAATGAAACTTCCTGGAAGATTCACTGCATCGTAACAAAAACGACCTATCATGCACGTCAAGCAAAGAAATAAAGATTAACGAACGAACGAACGAACGAACGAACGACGAACGAACGATCGAACGAACCAACGAACCAACGAACGAAGGAACCAACCAACCAACCAACCAACCAGTCTTAACTAACGTAAGTCAACTGACTATAGTATACACAGCATTGTGCTTCGCTTAGGACCAATCATTTGCACCCGCAGCCGACTCTTCTCTGGCGGAGGGGTGGAGGGAAACGAATCATCATCAGCCACTACTACTACTACTACTACTACTACTAGGGGAGACCAGGCACCCTTGATCCTCTTTTTAGATTTTTCCGAATTTCAGTGAATATATTAGATTCAGTAAATATTTAAAGGTATCCTTTTATAGAGAATTATGTTGCGCATCATCCAAGATATTTAATCCTCTGAACAAATTTCATTTAAAAAAGATATTACAGATTTAGTCGAGGGACCCAAAAGAGATCAAGGGTGCCCACAGGTTGGCACCCTTGATCCCCTATATTGGTACCCTTGATCCTATGTAGGAACCCTTGATCTGCTATGTTGAAACATACTATAAAACAGGCTATTTTATTGAAAATAAAAAAGTGAGGGTAGAATTGACAATCAGAACACAAATCTTGCATTAACTTTAGATTTTGGGTTAAACTTTGTACAATTTTTGATTCAATTAAGCAAACTTAAAATTGGCCTATACCTGAATAAAAGCCTGATCTACGCTAATTTGCTAAAATAGCAATTTTGTTCAAACTTTATGCAGTTTTGCAATGAACATAATGGTGTTAATACATGTGGGGGCCTTATAATGTAAAATATGACATGAGTCTCTATTCTTTAGCTTCATCAGGAAACAATCACCCGTAGGATGCCAAAAATGGGGTTGTTTAGAATCTTTCGTGATCCTGACTCTTCATAATGTTTTATTTTAAAATTTCCTATAATTGAAAAAATATTGCTTCAATAAGTCAACAAGCTCATGGACAGACAGATTAAAATTACTGTTTGCAGTCAACTGTGAGTCTATGGTAATGCTGTAGATCAGGATCCCCCACATAGTTTAGGCAAGATTGATCAGTAAAATTAATATACATGTATATGAACACTGCCTACAGTAAATTGCAAATTGTTTATAACAAATTCATATGCGATATAATGATTTATTTTTGAGAAATGAATCTAATGGTGCGCGCGAAGTTAATTAGGTTATCTTTGCATACATAATTTGTCACGTGCGCACCATTGACCTGGGATCATGGGTGCACACGCATGCTAGGATCAAGGGTGCATCACCATAGTCTTTCCACAAAAAATATTAAAACTTTATCATCGCTTAAAATATATGGCCAAAATATATTTGTATGGCAAGAATACTATTCTCTGTCCTAATATATGTAACGCAGATGACGAGATTTTAAGTAAGTTCCATTTTATGAGGTTCGTTAGATGAACGGAAAACTACAATTTTCGGCTATGAAATCATGTGACAGCTATAGAACGTAAACAAAGAAATAATGAAAGCCCAAAACGCAGCCACATGCAAATGATCACTATTTAATATAGTCTGGTGCCCTGCCACAGTCAAGTAAGTAAGTAATTCCAGAGAAAACGACAAAGGATCAAGGGTGCATCGGGATCAAGGGTGCCTGTTCTCCCCTACTGCTGCCGCTTCCGCTTCCTCGAACACAGGAACCTCCATCGCAGTAAGGCGCCTCCTCCTCCTTCTCCTTCTCCTCCTCCTCCGTCGTACGGACACGGCCGCCCTGGTCGTCGTCCTCTTCCTGCACCGACGCCCCTGAGCAGTAGTCGACGTCTGGAAGGCCGACGGCTGTCTGGACTTGGCATGGCCGAGCGAGTGATTCGGTCCAGTCGACTTCCGCAGGCATAGCTTCGTCTTGGAAGGCTGAAACGACAAGCGGACAGACATGAGCAATTTCCATATGAAAAAAACCCTCTTCTACGCTAGAAGCAAATGAATGAACTTAACTGTTTGCTCAAAATAATTACCGCTCTGAATTATTCTCATCTCACGTCGTCGCAGCGTGCATTGACGACGGACAGACCGACGTCGAGCG
>OX457047.1:46242498-46304998 GCA_949752735.1 Lumbricus terrestris | reverse complement strand
TAATGCCAAAGTAGAAGTCGTCGAATTGATGAAAATAATTTTTAATTAAGTAGAAGTGATTTTGATGAAAACATTTCTGCCGAAATGGAAGCGAGGTCAATGCAACGAATTGCCGCCTAAGCAGAAGCCGTATCTATGAATAGGAGTCGTCATACGACATGAAAAAAAACCTATGAGTTAAAATACCAGAGACAGCCACAGGAAACGTTGTGCAATCAATGAATAGAAGACGAAACTGACTCAAACAACCGACAACTGCCATGCAGAGGCATCTAATACACGTGCTACGCACACTCGCCTCATAGCATAGACGTCTAAGCAAAAGACGAAAAACAGAGCAGAGGAAGATAATACCTGAGTTATATGTATACGCACGTTATGTCCAGAATAAATCTTTTCACGTAAAGCTGTGTCCAGTCAGTTCTAAGACCTTGCGACAACTGGAAAGAAGCGGCGAAAATCTCTGTCAAGTGGCATCGAGCTGCCGTATCACTGCGCCAGCCGTGCGAAAGAAGTTCGAAATGGCGGGAAGATCTATTGTCTATATAGAGACGAAGCACTGTGTGCTACTGCGCCGTAAACCGGCTGTAATTTTTAAAGTGACGGAATGCAAGAAAGATCGATTTCGGAGAAGGAGGAAGATGGACAACCGATGACGAAACTGCGAATGAGGGCGGGTGATGTATCCTGTATAGGCGCAAAGGCTTATGGTCTATGCAGAAGAAAGCAACGAAAACTTACTATCACTGCCATGCTAAAATCTGCAAGTCAATTTTCGTTTTAATCTGAGCCTTTGGCAGAGTTTACATTTTGGCAGATGACAAGGATGGTGGCATGCGACACAATGTCATGCTGTGCGTTTACTGTGCTCTGTACCTAAGCTTATAAAATAGAGTAGCAGTTCAGCTTCTACTTCGTACAAGGGAACTGTAAGACACAGGCTACTTCGTCAGACTAAGGCTGTAGCCGGAGACAGAATCAGGGAACGACTCAACGGTTCACATTTCGTCCCCATATTCAACTGTACGTCGAGCGCATGTGAGCAACGGCATTCAGCTACGCAGAAGACGGGGGCCCTCCATATTATATATATGGCGGCCAGAGTCCGAGCTCGCATCAGATGCAAATGGAAGTACATGCCTTCCTTGGAGGCAATTCGCTCAAACAAGTTCCTGATTACTACACTTGTGTATAGATAGCTTTTAAGTGGTTATGTACGTACGTACGTACGTAGTTACGTACGGTTGTATGTATACTACTATGTAGGCCTGTGTATGTATGTTTGTATGTGTACTTGTTATAGCGCCCCTTCAAGCACTCTACTCAGAGGCGCTCTCGACTGCACAGCGGACACTGCATCGGAGTTTCACGCAGAAGCGCTGAGCAATTGCGAGTGAATGACTTGTCCAAGGTCCCTAAGCGGTTACGTTGATTTGAAACCTCAAACCTTCTGGCTTCAAGGCAACGACGTCACCACTACACCACAGCGTCCCACAAAAGTATGTATGCATGCATGCATGCATGCATGCATGCATGCATGCATGCATGCATGCATACATGTATGTATGTATGTATGTATGTATGTATGTATGTATGTATGTATGTGTGTGTGTATGTATGTATGTATGTATGTATGTATGTATGTATGTATGTATGTATGTATGTATGTATGTATGTATGTATGTATGTATGTATGTATGTATGTATGTATGTATGTATGCATGCATGCATGCATGCATGCATGCATGCATGCATGCATGCATGCATACATTTTTCATAATTGTTTATATATCAAAAGCGTTTAGCTTTTCAGTTTACATTTTTGTGCGTGTTTGCTTCTTTCTAAGTCTCTTAGCATAAGTTGCCTGATTCTGTTTTGTCAGTTTTGTTAATAACAGTGTTGATTTTTTTCACGATTTCGTCATGGCCACCTAACATCGTCAATTCATTATATATAATTTATATGAGTTGGTGTCCCTAGACAGCGGGATTATTTTATCCCTTTATAATAGGGCCCCCTTTTTGTAACCAATGTTCAAGAGGTGTAAACCTGTTATACTTCGGTTGCAAATAAAACATTTGATTGATTGATTGATTGATGCATGCATGCATGCATGCATGCATGCATGCATGCATGCATGCATGCATGTGTATGTATGTATGTATGTATGTATGTATGTATGTATGTATGTATGTATGTATGTATGTATGTATGTATGTATGTATGCATGTATGTACATGTATGTGTGTTGGTGGGTGGGTGGGTGGGTGGGTGGGTGGGTGGGTAGTATGTATGTATGTAGGTAGGTAGGTAGGTAGGTAGGTAGGTAGGTAGGTATGTAGGTAGGCTCGTCTCTGGTAGAACACTGCAGACATTTAGAATTGATTCTTGCGAAATCTTTCATACATACAACAGAAATTCTTTTCATTAACTCTTTTTTTCAGAAACTTAAGGAGTAGGTCCTATACATTGCTTTCTGGCTGGCGAACTCTGCCGGTCGTTTAGCTCAACAGAACATTAGAAACGAAGACACTCGTCTACACAATGTCACAGCGAACGAACGAACGAACGAAAGTTCGAACGAACGGTAACAATAACCTGCTAATTAACTGTCTCTATGAACAGGAACACATTAAAAGCAGAAGACACTCGAAAACATAACGAATGAACGAGAAAAGTAACGAAAGACTAAGAAGGAAATGAAAAGAACCACTACAAACACTACGACGGATACTAACGCCGTATGCAGCGGAACTTCCAGTAAGATTCACTGCATGTTAAAAGAAATGGCGCATATGAAGCAGGTGGCCAGGCAAAGGAACAGAATAGGCTATCTAATTAACCAAAGAACGGACGAACCAAGAAACAGTCTTAACTATAACGTAAGTCAACGGACTCTACAGCAACACGTCTCTTCGCTTCGCTTCGAACCACCCATCTGCGTCCGCAGCCGACGCTTCTCTCGGTGCGAGCAACGATCATTCAGCCACTGCTGCCACTGCTGCCGCAGCCGCCTATTCCGATTCCTCGACCACTGGAATCTCCCACGCAGGAAGGCGCCTCCTTCTCCTCCTTCTCCTCCTCTTCGCCCTCCGTCGGACGGACACGGCCGTCCTTGTCGTCGTCCTCTTCTTGCACCGACGTTCCGGAGAAGTAATAGTCAGCGACCACAAAACCCGACGCTGCAGAGCGGACGTCGCGCGGCCGAGCACCAGACGTTAGTGACTCGGTCCAGTCGCCTTCCACAAGCATAGCTTCGTCTTCGAAGGCTGAAAAGACAAGCGGACACACAATAGCAAAGTCCTTAGCAAAATATAAATCTTCTACGCGAGAAGCAACCGAATGAGCTTAGCCTAACGATTTACAGGTTGCGGCACGCTCACGATTACCGCTCTGAATTCTCATCGTTCGATGACGGACAGACCGACGTCTGGCACGAAGACACACCGTTCTATACCCAAGCACCTTTCCATGCGGAACAAAGCTCCCTTCCGTTTGTCTGTACTCCATGTCACCATGTACGCGGAAACACGTCCGCACATCCGCACAGTCATATACGCATTTAACTGCCTTAAAAGCGGCTTTTCGGAAGAAAAGAAAGTAATAATTTTATTTGCCTCTCGTCCATCTTTTGCTTTCGCAACCGCTTGCACACGGACCACCCGAAAAGACGGTTACGTAGGTTGCAGCCTTTTTGACAGAGAGCCACAGAAGAACTTGTTCTTGAAATAAAAAGTACGGCTGGAAACTTTCTTAAATGTATGAATAATTCAAATGTTAAAATGGCAAAAATGAAAACATGCTACGAAGGGAATTGCTATGCAAGTGGGTGTTCGCTTCGCATCTTCAGAAAACGCAAAAGGTTTAAAATATGATCGATCGAGAGATGAAATCAGTCTACGGGTCAAATGCAAATAACTGTTGTCCCCTCCACCACAGTCATCGCCACCGCATGGACTACGAAAACAACAACCACCACAACCAGCCCCACCACCACCACCACCACCACTGCCACCACCACCACCACCACCTCTGCCACCACCACCACAACCACCACCACCACCACCACCACCACTGGTACAACAGAAGCAAGACAGCACGCTGAAACGTCCTGAACATGGCTTACCCGTCTTGATGCTGCACGAACGCTTCGTCATTTCGGAAACGCCTTCGTCGTCGTCGTCGTTGTCGTCGTCGTCGTCGTCGTCGTCGTCGTCGTCCATGCCTTCGCCAGACGGTGCGTTCGCTTCCAGCGCAGGGTCCACGTCCGCGTATTCTCCTGCGGGCAAGCAGTGCGGGCCTCGGAGGGTGGCCGTTGCACGGCCGCCACCTCTACGGCCGCCGCCGCCGCTTGACTTCTGCGGCGTGGAGGAGTCATCGGACGACGAAGAGGATATATCCATCACCTCCTTCTCCCTGTACTGCACGTCCGGCAGAACTATGGCGCTCACTTCTTCCCTTGAGGACACCACGCGCACGTCGAAGCGGTTCTGTATGCTGTCAAGCAGCATGTCGTCCTGGCGCCATATTTCCTCTGGGAGGTAACGAGACGTCACTATAAAGTTAAGGGGGCGTATGAATATCGGAGGCAACGACGCGTCGACATAAGCCCAGAAAGCGAAGTTGCCTGACCATTGCCTGATGTCCCGCCCCATCCACTCGTGCTTTTTGTCCAGCCCGTCCAGAAGCACCACAGGCTGCATCTCGTAGCCTTTCCAGTACTTGTTGAAAGTCTTCACGTACAGTCCTTTCTCCATGCCGAGTTCGACGGCTCTGCGAAATTTTCCCAGGCCGGAAGGACCGCGGATCCAGAGGCCGCACACGGAATCAGGACGGAGCTCGATGAAGGGGGTTCTCTGCCGGGTCCAGCGGCCAGCGCGGTTTAGGTTTCTCATTAACCCCCTGCAGATTCGGTACGTCGTGGAGGAGTCGTCGCTCTCCGCAATCTTCACTCGGCTACTGGCCGTGCTTTCGGCGACGTCCGACGGGTCGTCCGGGCGTCTTCCCACCTCTTCGAAACACCCGCCTCCCATCTCCTGGCAGCAAAGAACGTTGTCCACAACAGACCCTCTTGCTGGCTCGAAACGCCACTTCTCGCACGATGCCAGCGACTCGACCTCGCTCGTGTTCATTCTTCTTGCAAGGCAGACGAAGCCCTCGTAGAGATGGTGGCCGGTCCAAAAACATCTCTCCGGACGGAAGCAGTAGTAGGACGCGACGTCTGCGGCGAAGGACGGTCTCCGGCGGGCGTCGAACGTCGTGAAGCACCAGTGTCGACCGTCGAAAACTCCACGGGACTCGCTCGGACGCAGCACACTATATAACGTGAAAGTTGCATTCTAACTAAGTAGCCGTTCGCATTACATTTCATAAAAATTATACATGCACGCAGAATATTCAGTGTTTTTAATCCAAAGTCTTAGTGATTTTGTTACAAATATTATGTTTACACATTCACATTTGAGGCACAGAATGTGAACATTACACATATATTTTTGTATATCACTTGTTGTAATAAAGCAGAAATTGAAAATAGACTAGAAGACAGGGAAGGGTATGAGCAGCCGAGCAGGCGGGGGAGTGGACGGGGACGGCGCAAAGCGACAGTTGCTTTGAATCTTCCTAATTATTATTATGGAATACGTATTCGCTAACAGCAGCTGCTGCTGCTGCTGCTGTACCTTCGAGATCAACCGGCTGCTGTATTGTTACCTTTTCCCATAATACATCGACAACAGCATAATTCACAAATTAAGCAAATTTGGCGGCTCTACTGCTTAAATGTTATGTAATTAATCATTTCTATAGCGCCATTCACAGTCGTGGTCAGTAGCACTCCCAGTACAATAAAGGCTCTTAAGGAGAAAGAGAGAGACAGACAGAACACTGACAGACAGACGAGTGGCCCGGTAGAGTAATGGTTAACACGCTGGCCAAGAGTGCGAGAGGTAGTGAGTTCGAGCCCCCGTTGGGCGGATATGCTTTGTAGGCTGCTATTAGCGCAGTGTAATTACAAAGCTGGCTGTTCAGTTGGTAGTTAAGTTTAATTAAGATAGCTGCATAACTTGTAAATGTAAAGCGCAGTGCGTTTGCAGGCGTTAAATTAAAGAAACAAATATTATATTATTATTATTATTAGACAGACAGACAAATAGAGAGATAGAGAGAAACAGTGAGGGAGGGAGGGAGGGAGGGAGGGAGGGAGGGAGGGAGGGAGGGAGGGAGGGAGGGAGGGAGGGAGGGACGGACGGACGGATGGAGGGAGGGAGGGAGGGAGGGAGGGAGCGAGCGAGAGAGAGAGAGAGAGAGAAAGAGAGAAAGAAAGATAGATATATAGAGAGAAGAGACTAGACTAGACAGAAACAGATACAGAGTGGCACAAACAGACAGAGGCACAAATATACAGACAGACAGGCACACAGACAGGAGGGAAAGGAATTCCAAGATGTGTCCCCAAATATGGTAAAGGATAGAGTTTGAGCATTTGTTTTTAGCTTTGACATGTATTCTCAGCTCCCGTCCAATCTCCTTGGCTCTGCGAGATTTTCCAAGACCGGAAGGACCGCAGATCCAAAGACCGCACACCTGGTCCTGCTTTCGGCGACGTCCGACGGGTCGTCCGGGCGTCGTCCCACCTCTTCGAAACACCCGCCTCCCATCTCCTGGCAGCAAAGAACGTTGTCCGCAACAGACCCTCTTGCTGGCTCTAAGCGGCACTTCTCGCACGAAGCCAGCGACTCGACCTCGCTCGTAGTCATTCTTCTTGCAAGGCAGACGAAGCCCTCGTAGCGTTCGCGGCCGGTTAAAGGACATATCTCCGGACGGAAGCAGTAGTAGGACGCGACGTCTGCGGCGAAGGACGGTCTCCGGCGGGCGTCGAACGTCGTGAAGCACCAGAGTCGACAGTCGAAAACTCCACGGGACTCGCTCGGACGCAGCATACTCGAGGCCATGCTAAATCAATCAATAAATCAATCAGTCAATCAATCAATCAATCAATCAACCAACCAACCAACCAACCAACCAACCAATTAATGATTCAATCTACCAATCTGTCAATCTACCAAACTGTCAGTCAGTCAGTCAGTCAGTCAGTCAGTCAGTCAGTCAGTCAGTCAGTCAGTCAGTCAGTCAGTCAGTCAGTCAGTCAGTCAGTCAGTCAGTCAGCCAGCCAGCCAGCCAGCCAGCCAGCCAGCCAGCCAGCCAGCCAGCAAGCCCGTTCGTCAGTCAGTCAGTCAGTCAGTCTATCTTATCTACCTACCTACCTACCTACCTACCTACCTACCTACCTACCTGCCTGCCTGCCTGCCTGCCTGCCTGCCTGCCTGCCTGCCTGCCTGCCTGCCTGCCTGCCTGCCTGCCTGCATGCCTGCCTGCCTGCCTGCCTGCCTGCCTGCCTGCCTGCCTGCCTGCCTGCCTGCCTGCCTGCCTGCCTGCCTGCCTGCCTGCCTGCCTGCCTGTCTGTCTGTCTGTCTGTCTGTCTGTCTATCTATCTATCTATCTATCTATCTATCTATCTATCTATCTATCTATCTATCTATCTATCTATCTATCTATCTATCTATCTATCTATCTATCTATCTATCTATCTATCTATCTATCTATCTATATATCAATCAATCAATCAATCAATCAATCAATCAAAACATTTTTATTTTTTAACCAAATAGAACCAGGATTAGAGATCAATGCAATATCAACATGTCATTGTTATTAAAAGGAAGGAAACTAAATGAATCGAAAGTTCACGCTCGCTAGGGAAACCAAAACAAATTATCGATTTAATTTATATAATTATGTTACCCTTAAATAAACTTTATAATAAACAATGCAATAGAATGCATGACACAGAGTAAAGAAAAAACAGACAAAGCAAAAAGATGATACGCAAAGTAATACTTGGAAAAGAAAAAGAAGAAAAATGAAACGCTGAAGACTGTTGAGTAAATAAAGAAAATTATTTAGAGAATAGAAAACAAAAATCGTCTGACTATACCAGAGATAGGCTGATCATAATTATTACAAAGCACATACAGGGTGCGCCAAAAAAAGTAATCCCTTACTGTTTTCAGCCCATATCTTGGCCAAACATACGAATTTTTTTAAATGAAACTTTGCAGTCTTAAAGGTAATTCATATTTACGTACAATGGTCAAATTAAAAAAAATATTTCAAACAGAACAAAAGTTATATCACTTTTAGGGAGGTCACCCACCGTTTTATGTCGATTCAAAAACGAAACGCAACAAAAAAGTAACAAAAACACGAATTTTTTTCTCATCTCAAATAATTGGTATCATATAGCCTTGATAATGCCAGATGATCATTATTATTACTATTTAAAAAGGAAACAGGGTACCAGCGTAGCTGCGCGTCACTGAGAAGTCACTTAGCAAGATGACAGTCAAATTGGTAAAATAAGGAATCTGTCAGATTAATCAACAGTTCCATAAAGAACTTTGCAAAGAGACTCAAAAGAAGTTTTGGCACTAGTGATGGGCACATTGAACACAAGTTGTGAAGCACTACCAAGTTAATTTGACAAAGTTATTTGAGATGAGACTTAATAAAATCGTATTTTGTTACTTTTTGCTGTGTTTCGTTTCTGAATCGTCAGAAAACGGTGGGTGGCCTCACTAAAAGTGGTACAACTTTTGTCCTGGTTGAAATATTTTGATGAAATCTGGCCATCATGTGCAGATATGAATTGTCTTTAAACCTGTAAAATTTCATTTCGATATTCTTACTTTTGACCAATATATTGGCAAAAAACCTAATTTTTGTTGCGCTTCGTTTTTGAATAGTCAAAAAACGGTGGGTGACTTCACTACAAGTGATGTAACTTTTGTTCCGTTTGAAACATTTTGATGAATTATGGCCTTAATGTGTAAATATAAATTGTCTATAAGCCTTTAAAATTTAATTTGGAAATTCTTACTTTTGGTAAAAAAATATTGGCAAAATACCTAGGAGGTTTTTTTTGGCGCACCCTGTAATATTGGAGTAAGGGGTATTGCCCTTGATTGGTTTAGAAGCTATATTGAAAATAGAATGCAACAGGTCTCTTGCAATGGTTCATTATCCAAAATCAATTTGATCAAATTTGGTGTTCCACAAGGGTCTATTATTGGACCCCTTCTTTTCTTACTTTTTATCAATGATCTTCCTAACGCCTCCCCTTTACTGCACTTTGTTCTAGTCTATTTGCGGACGATACTAACATTTTTGCCTCCCATAAATCTTATGAATTACTTTTTCAATTGATGAATCACGAGCTCTTACATGTTTGTTGCTGATTGGTTCAGAGTTAAGAAGCTCTGCTTGAATCTTAGTAAAACCAAATACATCTTATTTTGCTCCCATCGTAAATCAATTCCTGACATAAGATTAACAATTTCTATGGACAACTTCAATATACCCCAAGTAACATCAACTAAATTTGTGGGTGTCCATGTGGACCAATTTCTAACTTGGAAGGTGCACATTGAAAACATATCTAAAAAGATAGCTAAAAGTGTTGGTATCTTGACCCGTATTGCTTATATGCTACGACCTCGAATTAGACTTAACTTGCAATTACTACCCTATTATCCATCCATATCTTTCTTATTGCAATATTGTTTGGGCTTCTAACTACTCTTCTCGACTTACGAGACTAACCTCACTTCAAAACAGAGCTGCTAAAATTATTATGGGTCTCTCTCGCCGTTCTCATTCACATCTCCTCTTAGCTAAATTAAGAATACTTGCCATCGATCAGATAAGAATCATGCAAACGTCCGAACTTACATGTATGTTCAAACATAATTATGCATAATCTTTTGCCTCATGCCTTTGCCGATTTCTTTACACTAACCTCTTATTTAGTTCCCTGTAACTTGAGATACTCACTTAATAATAGAAGGATTTTCACTAGAACTAATACTCGCTTGTTCTCAATTAAAAGTGCGGGTCCTAGGACCTGGAACAACTTACCCTTGTCTATTCAGAATTCCCTCTGCTTCACCTTGTTTAAACGTAAACTTAAAAGTCATTTACTTTACGCTGTCTACTGATAAATCTACCGATCACCATCTATGTTACTACTTACAGTATATTCGTTTATTTTAACGACTTTATAAATTGACTCACTCAACATCACCTTCTTACGATTTCCCAGGATGTACTTAACTAGTTAAGATAATAATTAATCTTTATACATGGTACATGTACTTTATAATTTGCATAAGCTGTCGCTGTTTATTTGAACTTGTATTTGGGAAACCCTGCCAGTGTGACAATAGTCCCTTATGGGTTCTCTCCTTTTGCTTTTTGTTGGTTTCTGTATCCGTTTTTATGTCAATTGTCACGTTAAGCAATAAAAACTGTGGTTATGGTTATGCTTAATACGCTGGCCAAGAGTGCGAGACGTCGTGAGTTCGAGCCCGAGTTGGACGGATTTGCTTTGTAGGCTGCCAATGGCGCCATATATTGCAGGCTGTCTGCTCGGTTAGTATAAAGTTAAGATTTGTGTACTCTGTTATTTGCGTTCTTGTGAATTTTTAAAACTGCACACAGTGCATAGGCTATAAATGTAGGCTACTGTAACCGGTTGCTGTGTATCAACCGGATTGTTAATAAAGAGAATATTATCATTATTAACTAAAAAAACGAACAGTTAAAATGACAGACAGACAGACAGACAGACAGACAGACAGACAGACAGACATGCAGGCAGGCAGACAGGCAGGCAGGCAGGCAGGCAGGCAGGCAGGCAGGCAGACAGGCGGTGGCACGGAACGTTGTGTGGTGAATTAACGGACAGACGATGAGACTATAGAACATTCGACAGACGACAAGTAGCCTAGAGGTTGCATCAAATAGCCTACACGTGCACGACGCATACTCGCTTCGTAGCAGAGACGTCGAAGCAAAGTAAGGATTTAGAGCAGAGGAAACTATTACCTGCGCTACGCACGTCGTGTCCAGTAGAAACCTTTGCACGCAAAGTGTGTCCTCGTAGGCTACAGTTCGAAAACCTTGCGACAACTGGAAAGCAGCGGCGGAAATTTCTGTCAAATGGCGTCGAACTGCCGTATCAATGCGCCAGCCTTTGGATTAAAGGTGAGAAGTATATTGTATTACTGCGCACTTGTTTCTGCGAGTGCGCGGCAAACGGTAAACCGGTTGTTATTAAAGTGACGTAGGCTAATGCAAGAAATTTCGTAATAGGCTGAAGCTCAGCGTTGAGCGCCGTTGTCTGTGTTAAAATAAACTGATAATAATTCCTAGAATTATAGGACTTTGCAGATTTACTGACGATCAAGTATTTTAGCCTACCTAAGAATCATAACGCTACGATATTTCGAACCGGTGTCACGAACTAGAATATCCCCCGTATTAATTGTATCCCGCAGATTACAAGAAACGTCGAAAAAACCGCTTGCGCCTGCATTTGCTTTACAAATTAATTTTCATCTGCTTTCTTTTGAACAATGACACTAGCAAGTAATACTATGTTTATTCCTACAAGATAATTTGTTTTGCCCTGTTTTTAGAGCACTAAAAGCATTTAAAACACTTAGGAACACTCAGAGTCACTAAATAAATTCGAGTTGCTTTTATCTGAGCATTGCTTAGGACACTTAAAACAATTAGAGTCACTTTAAATTTTGATTACAGCATAATTTTTTATTATGCGCATTTTTAAAAAAAGGTATAGAATGGTTTATCCCCCGGATAGTACAGACCGGTTAATTCCATCCGGGGGGATAGATTAATTCATCCCCCCGTATAGCTTTCAGGGGGGAATACTCCGTTTCGTGTCACCGGCAAACGCAGCATGATTGGAAGCCTAAAAACGGAAGATGACAATATTATCTATTACAGCATACAGGAGTCGAACTTGACCAGTCGAGGCCTACTGTGTAGGCCTACTTAGCCGTGTACAGCAAGCAGCAGCAGCAGCAGCAGCAGCAGCAGCAGCAGCAGCTCCAGCCATAAGTGCGGCCGTCACTTCCAACCATTGTATGCCTATTTGTCCAACGCCATCTAGCGATTGATGTCTAAATGAACCTTTGAGACGGTCGCTAGGATAGATAAGCTTTATCAAAGCTCAATTTACTTAGCCTATCATGTTCTGCTCTTCCAAGCCTGCTACCATCGATCGTCAATAGATCTCCTCATAATAGAACTTAATTAATAATATTAATCTTCGTTTAATTAGACAAATAAGGGTGACACACCGCACCCAGTTACATGTCAATACACTTTACAAGTAAACAGCAAAATAACGTGAAGATAACAATAACTTTAACAACTTAATTCGTTGTGCAAATTTCAAACGATAATTAGGAGCTTGTTCAAACTAGTGCTATCATTAAAAGGATATTTTATACCTTTTGGTAACTGTAAGGAAATCTTTGAATTAAAAAACTGCCTGCCTATCTAAATTAAAGACCTATATAACTGTATTGTATCGTATAGGCCTATAGGCCTAAGCATTTGTAAAGCGGTTCTTACAGACTAGCTATTCAGAGGCGCTCTCAGCGTGACATTCCCGAGGAAATAAAAAAAGACTTCAAGTAGCGAAGAGCTGGAAGATGATACATCCAATAAGATCTTACTACGGATAGTGGGAGGAAAAAGGTCATTCCAAATCGAAGGGCGCATACAATGGCAAAGGCACGGTGTTGGGCCGTGGCAGTCCTTGCACTTGGAACCAAGATATCTAGTCGATCAGCAAACCAGAGAGGGCGGGAAGAGACTGCAGAGAGTGGTTCTGCAGAGAGTGGTTTATGCAGAAGGTAACAAAGGTATTTGGGGGCTTGTGCAGTTTGAGTTTTGGGTACTAAGAGCAAATACCTTGAATTGGATAGGAGAGACAAAAGGAAGCCAGTGAAGAACATCAGTCATGTAGGGGGTCATTGCATAATTACGTAACGCCGAAAACGGCCGTTTTTGACCCACCCACCCACCCACCCACCCACCCACCCACCCTGTAACGCTTCGTAACGCTTCCCTTGACCCACCCACCCACCCTCCCCAGCGTTACGTAACGATTGTTACGAAAAATCAGTTAAAATTTAGGCCTATACCATACATATTATAGGCTATGCGAATTCGTATTATATAATTCATATTTTCATAGCGAATTTAATATAGCAAGTGAAATATTAGTTGACAGTAGACTAGGCTTAAAATATACAGAATGTTTTATTTATAGCCTATAAATTATAGTCATGCCTGAACTGCAATTTTCTAAAATTTTAGGCCCACCTTAAGAATAAAATTTTAAACACTATTTAAAGGTTTTACGGACTAAATTGCTCAGTAATAGGCTAATTGATCAAAATTAAGATGAACTAATTATATTTGCTTAGTTTGGACACTTCGATAATTGTTAATAGAAATATTGATGAGTTCTGTTGAGCATGAATATAAAATATTTGAGATTCCTGTCCACTAAGTAAAATATGCTTCAAAATGGTTCGAATCTTCGGTGTCAGGAATCAAAGGGGAAATAGGCCTTCCACGTTGTTCCGTTGGTAAAGCTATCACAGATCCAAACAATTCGAACAGCGGTTTTCGGTTTGAACAAACGGAAACACAGATAATTATGTTGACCTGGCATATGTAACTGGCGTCTGCTGCATATCTTCTTCAGACAGCCTAGCTACTTTGGTTACGTTTTAAATTAATGCCACGAAGTTTAAACATCGATCACATCATTTGTCTAAAGTGTCATTCCATGTCATGGTAATTTAATATTCATTGATAAATTTTTTCAAGGCGTTACGTAACGTTCAGCTTCCCCCACCCACCCACCCCCGTAACGTTTCGTAACGTCTTCAGTGACCCCACCCACCCACCCTCGAGCGTTACGTAATTATGCAATGACCCCTAGGTAGAAATGTGGGAGTAGCGAGGTAGACGAGCAATGAGTCTGGCTGAAAAATTATTAAGCAATCGACAAACAGAGTAGGCCTAGGTCTAAAAAGAGAAAAACAACTCTTAACTAATTATTTAACTATATATAAAGACTTAACTATTATAATTAAGGGCTTGGCGAAACCACTGAACAGAAACCATAACCGTTACATACGAGGAAGTCTTTTAAGTAGATAAAGACGAAGTTTATGCTAAAATAATCTTGTGTTAGGTAGGAGATGAAGATAGGCCTAATTATGTAGGGAGAGAGTTCCAACAATATTGGAAAAGAATCATCATAGAGCTTCCTATAATTGCTAAGAAATAGGTAATAGGCCTTATCAGTGTCTAGTTCTGTACAAGCTTCACGGATATCAGAAAGACCTGCCTGGGAGTCGACGCCAATAAGTCGATCCCAGTCGACTTGGTCCTCCCAATTAAGTCGGGTAGTGTCGTTTCTGCTCACCGCAACTGACCCCAAGTCGAATTTTGTAGATAGAAGTCACTTGAAGTTGTTTTTACCTCAAGCTAGTCGACTTAAACCGACTTGAGACACAAACATATATAGTTAAATTTGTCACTTCGAACCAATGATTGTGACAACATTTAAGCAGCTTTTGATGCCTAGTGTATAATATATTACAAGAATGAATGAGGCATTTGCTAAACAGAGACTTTGGCTAGGCCACTGATTATTTTGCCGTCTGCCGATCTATTCATATAATTTTTAATTTTATGCTTAAACGTCACGCTTACATACATAGGCATGCGCTTAATTTAAATGGTGAAACAAAATGTTACTAAAATATTAGCACGTGTGCTTATAAAGCAATCGGTGAACTTCTAGTGGTCAGTGAATTCGGCGTAAAGAAAGCTGGATCTACAAGGCCTATAATAAATCGACGATTTGGCGCTACTTTGGATCGCTGCATCTGGAGTTGTCTGCAGACGGAAAAACAATTGTAGGCCAATTGGACAATGAAAGACTTCACTGTCAGTGAGTAGGCCTAGTAGCTGTAGTAGCCTACTGTAGGATGATGCGCTTGCAGTGCTATAATTATGCTAAGTTGCGAAATGATGTCAGTGGCCAAATAATTATGAGAACAGGATTACAAATTAAGCTTATCATAACACATCATTGCAACCATGCAGTCCGCGGTCCACTATTTTATCTTAGACCTTGCGCTTTTTACAAATTTATTTAATATAAATATTAAAAATTAATAATAATGAGTGTAATCTGAATAATCACAGACAACGGACAAGCTAAAATTCATAGGCCTAATAATTTGCCATCGCATTGTCTAGGTTACCAGATGGCCCAAAGCATCACAAAACTATTCAAACTGAAACACAAACCGCTTGAAAAGGACTTAATAACACTTTAACGAGTTCATGTAGGCTATGAATTAAGTGTTGAGGCCTTGCTCATTTGTATACGCCTAAATGAAATTAATGCTTGCAGGAAAATTGGCTTGACTTCTTGCATTAGTAGCCGAAGGTAGACCTAGGATAATAATATTGCTATTAACATGCATGTCAGAAGTCGACTTCAAGTCGGAAGTCGGTTGTTTTTCTGCCTGCCGCCAAGTCGGGTCAAGTCGTTTTGACGCCGCGAAGTGGACTTCAAGTCGACCTCAAGTCACTTTAGGGTCAAGTGGAGTCAGATCAGCCGACCAAAGTCACTCCCAGGTCTAATATCAGACCAGTCCGTAGTGTAAGGAGTGCAAAAATTTGACTACGGTCATCCGGATACTAGGCCAAATGTCAGTGTTTGAGGCTTGTTACAATTTTTTATCGGATCAAAATCAAACCATGCTACGATCGGTAAATGATGGGAGATGTATTCGATGAGAATTGAGGAGTAAATAAGTTTGGTCCAAATGTTAGTGAATATGTTAGGTAGTAATGTAGATCAGTGATCCTGGTAGGTCTGTTTATGAGAGGCAATAGATGATGGGCAGTAAGGCAGTGGTAGAGATCAGCAGTGGCCTTGTGGCTAGCTAATAATTTTCAAGAGATCCATGCTAACGCTTCGGAGGTGAGGTGACGAATTGTAACGCCAGAGGTGAGGTGGGATATGACATACCCCAAAACATATTTTTATTTTCAGGTCGCGATATCAAATGGAAAAACGTTAATTTGAGTTGATCTATTCTTCTATCATCAATTATCAACTAAACAGGTGATTATCATGAACAAATGTCCGTTTTCAATCCTCAAAAGATGGCCAGACGGTGAAGCCATTCGATAAGTACTTAGCCCATGCAATTTTAAGTCCTCGTGCGCAACATTATAAAATGCACGAATAGCCATATTTATTTTTCTACAACATAAAATGTTTTAGTCATCGTCAAAACGACAGCTCTGGCTATTACGGACCTGATCTGATATAGCGCCGGTGAATAAGCTCGTCTCCCTGACGTGGCTTTTGCGGGTGCTGAGAAATTATCGAAGATTTACATCACACTACACTACATTACATTACATCGTAGGCAAAGCCAGATGTCTAAAACGACAGAAACTGAAGAAAGACGGACGAAAACGTCGTTTTATTTTTAACAGAAAACGAGAATAAAACGTAGAATGAAAAGCAACACATCTCAAAGTCATAAACCTTGATTACACATTTTCATCTTAATCACAGAAGGCAAATAACAACTTTATTCATAAACAATAGGTAAAACGAAGTAAAACGGTCAGATCGTGACCGGAAAACAAAGGAATCCTTTAAAATTTGGAGACAGCTTAACTGCTTAATTAAGGCATGTTCAATGGGAGCCCGCGGCATTTTTTGCAGGAGGAAGGAAAACCACGATTGCCCCGGCTAAACTTCTCAACAGCAGTAGCTTGAAAATGCGAGGTATGAAATTAAGAATAATTATGTGTATTCTCGTACAGGTTTCCTAATGTAAATTTCCCAGTTTCACTTCAATGTGTATCATTCTTAATACGAATAGTTTCTCTCTGTGCAAAGAGTGGGCACCAATGGGATATTGGATAAAAATAAAAATCCAGGAAAAAATTACAGACAGCAAATAAGTAAACATGGTCATATTAAAATATACGAAAAAAGTAAAAACAAGAGAGAAAATAAAGAAAAAATGAAATTTAGAGAATCAAAAAATCTCTTTTCATAGTTATACACGAGATAAATTTCTGCAAAGGGTTACAATTTCACACAACGCAATTTACGACGATTTTCTACCTTCTAAAGTACACATCAGAAAGCTCCGAAAAAGGACTAGGCATTCCGAATGTTATATGCAAACATTCTTATAATTATCAAATAAAGTAATAACAACATAAGAAAACAAACTTGAAACCATAAACGGATAGAGCATAATTATCGCAGTCATCGATTAAAAAAAACGAAAGGCTCTCTGTAGCCGAGGTAGAATTAATACAATAATCAAAAATGCTCAATAGCAATAACTCGAAAGAACAACAAAGGTCGATTCGTACTGGCATTCTTCCTTCGTCCATTACCTCCACCCTAAGTATCGCTGCCGACTCACTCTAGTTACTACTACAGCATGAACAACATCAGACGTGGGTCTGTTCGTGTACATTCTGAATATTGCACGTACTAACAAAATAAACCATAATCACAAAGCAGCAAGCAGTCGTACCGTCAATTGTGTCAACGTAAATGAAAAGCGTTTTTGGAAACAAACGAATACACATCATCGCACAGCACTCGGTAATTAATGTAACTGATCTCCGATCTGTTTAGGACGTTGTACTCTCAACCAACAAGAACTAAATGACGTTGCAACACCGATGACGACGACTGTGGTGGTGTACAATGGGGCAAGACGAAAGCAACAGCAAGACAAGCATTATAATAAACGTATCAACGACAGTATGGCATTCAACAGGACAGAGGCAGTGTTCAATCCATACATCTTCGGGGAAAAGTTCCTCCCACCCACCCACCCACCCACCCACCCACCCACCCACCCACACCCAGAAATGATACTTGTTCCCACAGAAAATTTGACCAAATGCTAGGAGTTTTTAGCTGCTCCTTACGTTAATTTATTACACGAACTGTTACACTACACAATGATGTTATCTGCCATTATATGATTGTGCTGTTATTTACTATCATGATGTACCATACTATCATATTATGACAAGTAATATTTACTGTTTATATCAATGTGCAAATACCATTTCAGCCCAAATAAAATTACAGAAATGCCACTCGAATCACCACAGAAAATTCTGAAAAATTCTGAAATATTCTGAAATTCTGATGATGGTAGTTTTTAGTTGCTGTTAACATCAATTTAATACATGAACTGTTAGACTATACCGTGATGTTATATGCTACCATACGATAATATAAATGTTATTATTTATGCTATAGTAGTATACGATGCTATAACATTACAGCGAGTATAATTTACTCTTAACATACGTGTACAAATAGTTTTGCACAACAAATGCTTTCTAACCAGGACCGTCTTGGTCAACGAGGATCATTCAATTCCAGTGCCACAAAGAAAGCTCATGCAGTGATACTAAGGAACTGCAGTTACTCATTAAAATAGCACAGCAGCAGCAGCAGCAGCAGCAGCAGCAGCAGCAGCAGCAGCAGCAGCAGCAGCAGCAGCAGCAGCAAAACCGAGTTGCTGAACTTGACACATAACGAAATCATCATCGTAAAAAATTATGTTATACTTATTAAAAATCTTAAACCACTATTTCTTACGAGCACTGAACTAAAAGAGCAATTCTGCAAAGACGACATCTCAAGACGCGGAAATCCGAAAAGAAACGTCTGTCACTGTAAGCACGTTCATCGAAGTCTTAGACGAATCTCTACAGAACCAACAAAGCAGAAATAACCGTTCACTGCCTCAATTTTAAAGACGCAATAACTTCGTCGTAGTCCATGTCACGCATGGAAATGTATTCGAGTTGGAGGTAGGGAAGCCGAAGGGTGTCCAGCGACGACCCGTCCTTCAGTTTGATCACCCTCTTGTCGAAATCTACAGTTCAAACAGAAACGATCGAAAAATCACTCTGATATCGGTCAGAAACATCGTAGCACAGCAATCAGTGTTTAATCTAGTCCCTCTGATTTCTTTTTTGGGGTGTTCAGGTTTGTGGAGGGGCAGGCGGGGAAAACGGCCGTCCTGGGCGGACCACAGCCACTGAGCAGAGACACAGACGAACCAACCCTCTTACGGACATTCTTGCAGACGACAACCTTTTCTTCTCCTTTTTTTCAGCGTCTCTGCAAAAATTTCTGAAAAACATACCAACTCCGATACCTTAAAGTCAGATATCCTTTTCTTCTTCTTTTTTAAGTCTCTGGGCGAAATTTTTCCCATAAAACATAACAATCAGCTACTTTTACACGTGATGAACTTTCCAGTGCTTCAATGCTCCACTGTCTAATTATTCCAAAGCGAAAATTTTACAATCCTACATTTTTCTGCTGGTGGGAGAAGAATGTCACATGCATGCTGCCTTTTCTCTTTTCTCGAGGCGGGACGGCACACATAAACAAGATGTTTTCGGGGCGGGAGGAAGAAATGTCATTACCGCGGCAAAATCTCCCACCCACCCACACACCCACCCACCCACCCACCCACCCACCCACCCACCCACCCACCCTAGAGACGTCTAGATTAAACACTGCACAACAATGCGGGTGGATAAGAAATAAGCACACTTGTCAGTTTTAAACGTGCGTCTAAGACTGCTGGAAAGAAATCAACGGGACGGCAAAGGACTTCCTCTAGAGAAGACGCCGACGATCCATCTGCGCTTCGACACCGTAACGACGAGACCTCCCTCCCTCCCTTCCTACCGGCCACCGTCGTATTGCAGGCTGTCCGTTACGTCGGTAGTTAAGATGGAAGCTGATTAAGACAACTGCACAAGAAGAGTGTACATACACCCTAACCGGTTAATGACTGCTGCACAAACGAAGATCATCATCATAATCACTATTCTTTCAGTACACTCTTGGCGTTGAAGGATTAAATCAAGAACACGAACATGAATCTCGCTGTTCTTACCGGCCAGTCCAAAACAGTCAAGATTCGCAAACCGGGCACCGGTCGAATTGTGGAACGTCCTGAATCGTTTCGCTTCCAACACGACACTTCTCCGAACGACGTTCGACTCGCAGAGCAGGCATACAAGCGTCTCCGCAGGAGATGACGACGACGATGCGGAATCCGATTCGACGTCGCATCCTCCTTTCTGCTACGTAAGAAGAAGAAGAAGAAGAAAGAGAATCGTAACACGCGTCAAAACCCATTCCGCTTAACTCGACAGATTTTCCTCAAACACACATGCGGGTTAACGTGCAGTCGCACACAAAGGAACCTGGTCAATTTTAAAAGCAATCGTGCACAGTGAAAATCATTAGGAAAGGTTAACTGCGATCTACCACGAAAGAGCGGAATGGAATGAAAGATTGCGCAGTGAAAAATACGCCGAAAGGCGAAATTTCTGGTGAATGACTAAAAAAGTAATGATATTATTTCTGCAGCAACTTCCAAATTTTTTTTGGAAACTTCTGACAAACGACTGGAAAAAGGTCGTCGAAAATTTTCTCCGCCAAAGCCTGGGAAAAGATTAAAATTGCTGATCGTGCAGTTAAAAAAATTCCTTAAAAAACGCCCTGCAAGGTCACCCACCCACCACCCACACACCCACCCACCCACCCACCCACACACACACACACACACCATCCACCCACAACCATATTGAACTGTCATCATTAGTCGACGGTGCTACTTACCACAAAGTAACTAACGCCTCCCGTCTTTCCAGCCATCGACTTCAGGCGGTTCCACTGGGCGGAGTTAAGTGTCAGAAGGTTGGCCACCTGATCACCGTGGCAGTTGACGTACGCCACACCGGTGCCATCGTCAACGCTGAACCTAAAACAGCAATAGGGGTCGAAGTCAAGCTTGAAACGTAGAACCCAGACAGTTGCGGAAGCGCAGTCAGCCCGTATTTGAAATTGACCGTAAAACTTCCGTAGACAATTCAGCACGAGCCTTATAAGAGACGATAAAGAGGCAACATATAATCATAGCGAAAGACAGAAAAGCAAAGCGAACACAAAAGGATCTACAGCATCCAAGAGTGATTCTACGGAAAGCTTCGAACGCCTCAGATCCGCAGATCGCACTAGGGCTGCTGAGCAAACTGTTCCAACAAGTAAAACCAACTGGATCAGGTCAGAACTGTTCACAAGGCAGCGCCGTCGAAAAACCGTCGTCACCCCGCGCCACGTCGTCAATCCCTCCAACGCATCCGCGTCACTCTACCACCCGTGCGAAACCGGTCGTCGAGAGACGCGACTCACCTCGCCACGGAGCGGAACCGAGTCGGTCCCTGGCAGCGGGCACAGCCGTCGCTCGAGTCGACGCGGACCGGGCCGTGCGAGACGCACGAGAACTCCATCGTCACGCGAAAGATCCTGGCGATATGACAGCAGACGAAGACCGCATGCGGAGAAGCGGACGACGATCTCAAGAGATCTCTCAGATAGACGAACGACGGCGGCGGAGCCCCACGGGCCGCTCGAGATGCCGACCGGAAAGCTACGGAAGATCTAAACGGAAACAGAAAAGCATGGCGGTCACAGCAGCGACCCATCAACAACGTCGGTTCGGCACACCAACCGCCAAACCGGACCGAGCACTCCAAAGAATATACTGGGGCTGGTATTCTCAATAACCATTACACTATGCCTTGCACGCGTGCCTCAATATAAACTAGCACATCTGTAGGTATAGCATGCAGGAAAAGTGCAACCGACGTATGCCGAGGACAAAATCAACGACATTTCTTGCAACCCTGCACTGCTGCGAAATCAATAAACAGATTCATCTTTTATACAGTCTTACATCTCTTGTCTTGCAGGACAACAACGGAAGTCGTCGGAACAGCAGCAGCAGCAGCAGCAGCAGCAGCAGCAGCAGCAGCAGCAGCAGCAGCAGCAGCAGCAGCAGCAGCAGCAGCAGCAGCCATTGCAAAGACAAGATCGATGATGACAGCGAGTAGCGATAGGAAAATAAGACAAAGCATCGACGATGCGAAGTTACCCGCCGGTATGATGAGCAGCAGCCTCCGCCTCGCCGTCGACGTCGGAGGAAGCGAGCGCAATCAGCGTGCAGGAAGACGTCGAGAGGAACTGCAGGTACGGTCGGTTGGCAGCCCTTGACGTTCGTCCCTCCAGTCTCTCGAGGTTGACGACGGCACCGACGAACAGACCGAGCGGATACTGGATCCGAGACGTATTCACGTAGACGCTGTGCTCTTTCTGAGACGTCAGATCCCTCACGAGCAGCTGGATGCTGAGGTTTCGAAAGCTGGCAACTCCTGTCGACAAGTAACAGAGCAGAACAAGTCGACGACCCTGAAGTAATGAAGTATAGCGTAAGATAAGTAACTTAGGCAGCACACAAGCGAATACTTACGCAGCCAACGTACGCCTTTCATCCTTGTGCTCAACATTCAATCACAGACCATTCATTGCTTGCAAAACTACGTAACATGTGATGAGGAAAGCCTCAGCAACTCTTTCAAACTGCTCACACACACACACACACACACACACACGCACGCACGCACGCACGCGCACGCACGCACACACACACACACACACACACACGCTGTAGTCCGGCTTCCAGTCTCCCGAGCATTCAGACCTCGAACCCTGAAAGGCACTCCACTTGAGTGTCTTCCCTCCCTGACCGACCGTTATTTCTGAACGCTTGAAGTTAATCAGTCTTGCACGACTTATATCTGTTTCGTTTCAGCACAGAAGACACGTTTCCACATTTCTGCCAACACAGCAATTGACTTTTGTATCCATCGATTGATTGTCAGTATAGACAGAGCTTTACAAGTCGTTAGAACGTCTCTGCGTTGTCATATGCAGTCATCATCGTCACCTTCTTCCTTTGTCCCTAACTGAAGACACACCCAGGCTCAAACCACATCACATAGCAAGAACCACATCGCATAGCAAGAACCACATCGCATAGCAAGAACCACATCGCATAGCAAGAACCACATCGCAAAGCAAGAACCACATCGCATAGCAAGAACCACATCGCATAGCAAGAACCACATCGCATAGCAAGAACCACATCGCATAGAAAGAACAACATAACTTGTACGAATGAACTTAAGAGTATTCTGCAGCCATGCTCTAGCTACAGAAATCAGTTCTATATTGGGTCATTCCATGTCAAATCAACCACTTGTGTCGTCCACCACACCATCTCAGAATTTGATGATATTTTCTCAGTTTGCAAACCAACATATCTTAGGAAGCTATGCAAAATATTAGCTCAAAATGTTGCATTGTCTTCAAGATATGACCACATTTAAAGTGGGGGGAGGGGGATAGCGACAGCTCGCGAACGACTTAATTCTGAGACGTTTTGGATCGCTAATAACTCAGGAAGTATGCTAGATACTTCTATAGAATTTTCACAACATTAGTCTATGAGTAGATACTAGACTGTGACCATTGTAAAATTTTACAGTTTGAACCATTACTTGCGAGTCCAGTTCAGCCTGAAAATGGCATTTTGTTAATTCCGACAGTATGAAAACTTATATTTGAACAACCACTACTTCGTTGGCATCAAATATAGAGTCCCAGAACTTTTTTGGGTTTGTAATGGGCCTTGTGATGAATAACCTGGCAAATTCTGATAACCTACTTTTCACCTTGTGCAGTTTTCAACATGGTCCAACACATCGAGTTGGCATTTAAATTACCTAAGCTGATATTTTGCATAGTTTCCTAAGATATGTTGATTTTACAAACTGACAAAATATCATCAAATTCTGAGATGGTTTGGTGGGGATGTTTCTGAATTTTGGTTGATTTCACGTGGAATGACCCTCTTCCAAAAGACCTAGATGCAGAAATTGCAGAAGAGACATTGAAAGAAGCGTTTCTGAACAGTGCAATAAGTTTTCACAGGAATTTCCTTAACAGACAGAGACAAAGCAGTTCACACACGATCTGGCCATGTTACCATATTACATGCAGCAGCAGCAGCAGCAGCAGCAGCAGCAGCAGCAGCAGCAGCAGAAAAAGCAGCAGCAGCAGCAGCAGCAGCAGCAGACATATCAAAGAGAACATTATGAAGCATGGGGTTAGGGTTACTCTTATACTTTTCCCAAACCGTAACCCTAACTGCTCCCTAACAGCAGTTAGGGTTACGGTGATGTGACGAGGCAGCAGTTCAAACCGTTTATCATGCCAACTTGAGTTGCATTAAGCACATAAACACCACTCACCCACCCACCCACACACCCACCCACACAACCTCCTCATTCTGTTGGCAATTAATGTATTACAATTTCGCATAAGAAATGTACTGCAACTTTAATGTAATTTAAAATGAAATGTAACCATGTGCAATTTCGTGTAATGCAACTTCATCAAACAAACCGGTAATTTAATGCGACACCAGACAATGCAATAAAGTTCACTGGTGACAAAGGCCAAATGCACTGCATCAAAAGCATGTTAAACAAAAGAGACACAGCGTAGTGTGACTACGACGACGAAAATTACCCATCTTGCGCAAGGCTGCTTCGGTGGATGGGTCGTCGCCGCTCTGCTGCTGCTGTTGGTGCTGCTCTCGAAATCCACGAAAGACGACGACACCCTTCAACGACACCAACATGTTGCCATCCCTGCAGAATACAGCAAGCGCACAGATGAGGAAAACAACGTACGAACGAACACACAAACAGGTCCTCGCACGCACGCAGCAGTCAATCCGAAACAGTCAACAGCCAAGATGGCTAGCAGCAGAGAGGAAGAGCACTTCCTCCTAGCCATAAATAGCGATCTTACGATGTTTGCACGAACACTGCAGTAAGTAAACAGACTGCATATCGATCGTTAATATAAACATCACAACTTTCACTAGTATTATACAATACGCTCTAGAAGGGTGTACGTAGGACATTACCTACGCCCCCGTTATTACACTCTCCCGACCATTACCCGCCGTGTAGGATATTACCCCCCTGCCATCACCCACGGCATTCAATGTGCATGTTAAGTTATTTCTGTTTCTGTATTTCTGTTCACATGTTGTGCCAGTTAACTGCACAAAACGAAAGACGAGTTTCCATTAATCAATAAATAATTAATTAGTTAGTTAGTTATTTAGTTAGTTAGTTAGTTAGTTAGCTAATGAGAATAAGTACTGTCAATTAACTAATAAGTGTTGATTGTCTGTATAATGACACTTCAGGCCAGCAGACGGCAAAAACTAGAAGATTAGTTGCCATTAACGACTAATTAACCAGTGACTTAATTAACCAGTGACTTAATTAACCCTAATTACAACTAGTCAGTCTTGTTTCTATATTGACACTTTTGGCTAGTAGGCTGCTCACATGGAGCAGTTAGCCTTTTTACGCATGTAACGTTCTTTACTTTATTATAGCTTTCATTTTATATTGTCTATTAAAGGACTAATAACCCTACCCAAGATTTCTCCACGAAGGAAACATCTTACCTTCTCCCATCCTTCATCCGCGACTCTTGCAGAACCTGCATGATGGCGGCCAGCTCCTCGTCCGTAACCCGCAGCCTGTCGGACGGATCGCGTCCCGCAGCGGTTCCGCACCGACCGCCGCCGCTGCCGCCTCGATCCGCACCCGCCAGAGGGCTCACACGATCCAGATGAACGTTTCGGTCGAGGACGATCGCCTGCTTCGCCCCGAACCGGCGGAGCTCCGGCTTCCCAAAGTTTGCGCTGAAGATCTTTCGGTCGGCCGTCCTGTAGACGGTCAGGCAGTAGACGCAGCCGGCGTGAAGGACCGGATACCAGCAGACGGCTCTGCCCTGGAAGACCAGCGACACATGGCGACCGGAAGAGGGAGACGCAGCCGGAGGAGGTCCCTTCGACGCGGAAGATCGTCCGCATCCGCAGTGGAACACGCAGGCCGCGTCGAAGAGGAAAGCGTCGAGCGAGAAGGAGAGGACGAACCGCGAAGGCAGGCTGCTGCTGCAGCTCGCCAGAACGGATCCCTTGTGAAAGAGAACGAACTTCTGCGCGACGAAACACGAACAGTCGTCCGCCGCACGATCGGACGATTCCGAAACTTCCGCCGTTGCCGAACGTGCCCGGCCGCCTCTTCTCGCGGGACAGTTCAAGGCGCAGACTCCCCGTCCACATCCGCGACAGCTAGCGTCTTCCACCCTGGCGCATCTCGAGCCGTCTGCAGCAGCAGAAAGAGGCCTTCCGCACTTCGGAGGGCGCCTACGGTTCGACCTGTCGACGGCGCTCATCCACTCGAACGACGGGTGCAGGACGTCGAATCTTCGCAGACACAGAGCACCGTTCAGCGAGAACTCGACGTACGAGTAGACGAGCGGAGCGGAAGACGACGACGACGCGTCTCGACGACCGGTCTGCTGCTGGGAGAACTCTTCCCTCACGACCCGGAAGCTGCCGATACGAAATAGACAGCCGACGGACCAGGTCTGAGGGAAGGGGCAGGTGGGGCCCGACGGAAAGCGGTTCTCCGGTCCCTCTCGGCATCCGTCGTCCGTGCACTGGTGCATCTCGCCGAGATCCTTCGAGAGGTTCCGCGCGCCGGCGACGACGCAGTCCACTGCGCCGGTCTGGTCGACCAACTGCAGTCGGGCGTTCGACCGACCGACTTGCAGCACCGCCGTGATCACCTGCAAAACAAGTCAAAACAAGTCAGTTCGTCAGTGGCAGTCGACTCGACGCATCTGCGATCGGCCCTCCATGCGCTCGTAATCAAAGACGTTTCCGCCGTACCGCGATCAACGTCTCGAAAGCACCGAAGCTTTCGTCCCTTCGACAGCGGCTGGCCGCACGAGAGTGGAATTCTCCAACGGATAACATTCGCCAAGCTTTCCACCAGAGATTTCGAGTTTCACTCCAGCTTCGCCCGAATCAACCTTTCACCGACGGATGGCCCGCACGTGCTTCGTAAGATCAGATCAGATCAGTCTACAGTCGTAACAGAGATTCTGTATCTACAAGATTCTAAGCTAAGGCAGATATTCTAAAAGCGGAAAAAGTTTTCAACTTCAAATCAAATTTTTGCAGCATTGCATATATCCTTACGAACAGCTACAACATCAGTACCGCGTGAAGAGACACGTACCATGCAGAAACCTTAACCCTCCCTCCTTCCCTTGCCCCCTTAAGTACCTTTAACCATTTGTCTGAAAATTGCTCCAACTTCGGACTGAACGTTGCAATCAAGATCCTACCTACCCATTTGGGCGCGAGATCCTCGGAAGAGATGACCCGACAGTTCCTGTAACTAGATTCGTCCGCGCCCGCCCTGAAACCATTCCTTGCCACGCTGGCAAACGTGCCGAAGATGCCTACGACATCTGCGACGGATGCCAAGCGAAATGCGGACAACCTCACCTGCAAGAGAACGACACGAGAAAGCTTACGGAGCGCAGACCC
Source organism: Lumbricus terrestris (assembly GCA_949752735.1). NCBI lineage: Eukaryota > Metazoa > Annelida > Clitellata > Crassiclitellata > Lumbricidae > Lumbricus > Lumbricus terrestris. Next base: position 46,277,608 of record OX457047.1, on the reverse strand, counting down.
GTTCAAGCGATGACGCTCTGCAAGCCATTCTGCCCATAACAAAGCGGATGATTTGTGCCCCCCCCACACCCCACACACTGAAACAGTCAGTTTAGTTTCAGAAGTCGCATCGGTTACAAGACCCACAGCACGCATGCAGGGATTCTGTCACCGTCCAGGAGAGGTGGTCTAGTGCAAGCGTTTCGTCCTTGCGTCAGCGCGCTCACACAGTCCTGCCAAGGATTCTATCAAGTAGCCAAGACACAGCTTTATCAAATCGTTGCGTCTGCAATGGGAAAGCTTCTAAGAGATCCATTTTTCTGACAATTCTGATACTTGCTCAACAGAGAGTCTAAAATCTAATGCAGAATGTTTAACAGCGCTTTTGCAACTTTAAACAGGTGGTCAGCCAGCCAGCCAGCCAGCCAGCCAGCCAGCCAGCCAGCCAGCCAGCCAGCCAGCCAGCCAGACAGCCAGCCAGCCAGCCAGCCAGCAAGTCATCTGTTCTGCATCCTCACCATCTCAAAGGCCACCTAACATCTTACAGCTAACTAGCTAGCTGTGGTGAGCACTTCGAGCAGACATATCAAACATCTTTTCAACCCCAAGAAGCATAGATGCAAAAAACGATGAAAATCCCCCAAAAAAGAAAAAACGTCAGTTTTTCGAATTAAAAAAAAGACACAAAAAGCGACAAAAAACGGAAATCGAAACTAATTTGCATTTGCTGTAAATTATCTATCTGATACTTCATTTTAAGCCTAAAAACCTTTCTTATGCAATTTTATCTTAACACGCAAATAACACAACTTCATTAGCAGGCCAAAATGAATTGCTATAAGTAACGTTAATCTGCAACAGTTATTTTTTTCTTATAACTTGGTTTAAAAAGAAATGGAGAAAAATTGAAGGTATTGAATTTCTTTCAAATTGAAATTGTAAACATAAGTCCACATAAGTTCACGCTGATTGAGATAACGCAATTAAAATCTAATCAGACAGAAGCAAAGACCTGATGTGTACTAAATTATATATTGCATCTCTGTACATGAAAATGTTAAAATTACAGTACCAAGAATTCTATATCAAAATAACTCTTACAAATTTCATTTCTTGTAGGGACCTACTACATGTATTTCTCAAACGATGACTTAAACCCTTTACATAATGGTTCTATGGTCAGCTGAATCCTCGACCGTACAGTGAAAACGTATGGAATATCAGAACAAAAATTAAATTAAGTAAAATAATAATAGACGGCAAATAAATAAAGCTACACAAAAAACCGATACGAAACGATGCGAGAAATAAAAAACGAACAACTAAGCCAAGAGGCACGTCAAACACTGGCTCGAGGTCAGTGCACACTCGTCGTAAATTCCCAGACTCGTGCACGTCGGAACTTTCGACTCGTCTAACGGCAGGTCGCAGCAGCGCCGCCGGTATAGCTTACCGCCGTGGAAGAGATCTCGCATCCGACGCCGTGGTCTTCGCGGACGAATTCCATGATAGCCCTGCGACTCCTTCTCTCGATCGGAGGATTCGATTCCGGCGTGCGGCAGGACACGACGTCGAGAAACAGCGGCTCGTCGAAAGTCCTGCAAAACGAAAGGACGAACATCTGTCGCTTAGTACGAAACACCGACGAACGATCGTGGGCTTTCGCACGGAAAAAACATCGGCACGTAACACACGTGCGCCGTTCGTCCGATCCGTGCAGCAGATCGACAGCAGAGAAACGAAACTTAACATCGAACGACAACAGCAACAGCAACAACAACAAGAACAACAACAACAGCAAAAGCAGCAACGTTGTGAACGAGTTTCAGTATAATTATGTATACAATTTATCTGATCAAAGAACTTGCAGGGATGTGTCTTCTGTTGAAGTTCGTATGCGGGATTTAGGTTAGGGAGTTGGTTAGTATTAGTTAGCATCACCAGCTGCAACCACACGCTCCCGTCAATTACAGTAGTAAGAATCAACTCCGCCATTCAGTATATCCTGCGACAAATTGACTTCTGTAGTGTTTAAAGGGATATTCTATCCAGCCCACTACACCAGCATTGCAAGAAAAGGAAATCCCAACAGAACGACTGCACAACAAGAACAGTTTCTTGCCTCAGATTCACATTTCGGTGTGACCTTGCGCGCAAGAAATTTCTGTATTAATAATAATAATAACAATAATAATAATAATAATAATGATAATGGACGTGACGATTGCACAAAAGTTGGGCATGAATTATTACAAAAATAGCGCCACAATATATGACTTTCCGTAAAGTCAATGTTTCCTAGCGATTACTATGAAAAGTACAGCTATTTTTTGTCAAAATAACAGCTTAAAATGCTACCATTGCAATGTGAAAATTCCAAAACTTTCTGTTGGTTAGTGACATATCCCTGCCCCATACTCTCCCCCACCACTCTCGGTCGGTGCTACGTGATTGTACTCCATATGGTCAATTATCAAACCCTCCGGAAACCTCAATCCCCCCAGACGAAGGGACTAAATTAAACTCTGGTTACGGCCAAACGACTAAAAAAAGTCATCAGATTTTTCAGCCAAAGATGAACGAAAAATTTTCCGACCCAAGCCCCAAAATTTCTGTATCCGCACCTGGTGTCCCTGTTCTCGTGGAATTGCCCATACATTTTTCAGTGGAGTGTGGGAAACCGCTTTCTCCTATTCGATCGGCTTAAGATTTGTACTGGGTGCTTTTACATCAGTTAACACCAAATCAGATGGTGCACGTTGTTAATTTCAAGAAAATTATTTTTCCAGTTGACCACCGTAATACGCACGGAACAAGTCCAGGACAGAACTGTCTACGAAAGGACTCTGCCGCTTCGAGGACGACGAAGAAGTCGACGAACGCCAGGTTCCGGTTGCCCGACACGCGCACGACGGCCGGCGTCAGATCCTCCGCATCCGGGTCGCTGACCTAGAAGAAGAAGAGTAGAACAGAAATTTCACGTAAACATATTCGTAACTTACGAGCAGACAAGCTGCGCCGAACGGACAGACTGCATTCGGCAGACAGACAGATGCCATCGGTGCACGAAGGTGCGTGCTCCTACGACGTCCAAAACTTGAGCGAAAATTGGGCTGTGCAATATTTACCATTTTTCAAAATTAAAAACCAAAAATAGCACCACCATCCAGGTCCTTGCATGTTTGGAAAGAGCATAGCACAAAAAACTGATTGAACCAAAAAAAATTCAGCCAGCCAGCCAGCCAGCCAGCCAGCCAGCCAGCCAGCCAGCCAGCCAGCCAGCCAGCCAGCCAGCCAGCCAGCCAGCCAGCCAGCCAGCTCACTTCATAGACAAAACGCAACAGTCAAAACTTGGTGGATCGTGCCGTCTACTTGCAGTGCGTTCTTCGATCGCTAGCGCTTTGACACGACCGTCGTGGGCAGCACCTTACAAGGGCGCTGAATCATTGATTAGTGCGTTCAGTATCTAACTGCAGCAGTAAGTCAACATAATTATTATCCTTGTTTAAGCTTATAATTGGACATTTGATCGAGAACATTTGCTTCAGTACAATCCTAAATCTGTGACGAGCATACTCCAAACATTGGCGCAGACTTGAAATCCCGCGTGAAATTCTATCCAGGTACAAGCAACGATACGAGAGGGTGCTCACAGCGCAAAAAACTTTTCTTGACACCCGACATAGGTGCAGTGCTGCACATCAGCCGATGTCTGAGCGGACAAACAGGTGTTCTGATGCTCCTGTCTATCGTGCAGGAGCACAGTTTCAACGACTCCCTCCCTCCCTCCCTCCCTCCATAATGGATCTTACGAAAATTCCGCAACGTATCACGATTTCTGCTACGGTTCAACCTAAGGAGACAGAGAAGAGACCATCGGTTGAAGCCGTGCGCTTCGGTCGGACCCAACCGAACCGGACAGCTGAGAATGGGAGATCGGAGGAACGCAATCGGCTCACCGCGGACTGCTGATCGGAAGACGAGGAAGGCGGAGGCAGCCGGTCGCTGAACTTGTTGACCCGGACGCAGCCGAAGCAGCAGCAGTAGATGGTTCTTTCCGTCGTCGTCGTCGTCGTCGAAACCTGAAGGCAGAGAAACACGATATCGTGCGTTTCAGTTGCCGTGCATGGAATGCAGATTGAACGCGTAACTTTCCCTCAGCAGCACACACACACACACACACACACATCTGCTGATGAGACGCAAAACCATACTAACCGACACCGGTCAAGGTTTACAAAGCGTTAACCCATCAGTGCCTGACCTTTAAAAATCAACTCAAAGTGCGAAAACGTTTTTGCACTTTGATGAGTTTGGACAATGCCTAACACAAATTCTGCAGAAATACAGCTTCTTGTGCTTTAGGAGCAATTTTTTTTAAGCGTCCCATTTTTGGGAACAAATCGCATGTTACGCTCTTTATTTTTGCAGTATGCAGTATTTCTCTAGAATAGTGCCGTGTGTTATTTTTAGCTCGGGCATATACAATGGTCTGGAAAGATATATTTTCACTCTCTGTTCCCCGTTCAGACTACATTTTGTAGACCCCTTCCCCACGCTTACCTGTAGCCTACAGCTAAGTTTGCTCGCTGTACAGAAGTTCATTACGCTTACAAGGTCGTAAATAAGTCGTTTAATTTACAGTAGACTACTGTTTTTTCAACCAATTAGTACCTTCTTTTTAAAAATCAGCTCAAAGTGCAAAAACTTTGCTGCATATTACGAGTTTGCACAAAACCTAACACAAATTCTGCAGAAACAGTTCAAAAATCAAATTTACAAACCAAATAACATGACCAAAAATGCTACTCCTCAATTCATTTACATGCAAAATTGCTCACGTTTCGAAATCAATTGCTTACATGGCACCGCATCATGATTGTGCTCATGTGTCAGATCAACAACTCGTAGCAACAGCAACTAACACCTTTACGGAAAGCTCGCAAAACATCAAGCCGCATGAAGCTGCTTCAGACGCTCAAATGCTAGAAACCAGTTTTGTTGTGTAGATTGTCAGCCTAACCCTTCAGCGTGTACCGATCCCACATCTCACGATCTGGCATCTCTCACAAACTTTTGCAGACTGCACGCAGACTTTCATTCATACGATGCATTTTAGTGACAACAGTCCGTACTTAATGCTCCTCCCATAACCTCGTACTTTCTGGTTCTGGGTTGGATTCGCAATCTAAAGGACGTTGGACCAGAACAACAGACCGAAACGCATAACAGAGCGAAATCAGACGAAACAGTCACGATCTTACGCGTCTAAATGGACAAGATGAATTTCTGTACCTGGTGCGACTTCAGGACGTGAACGTTGTACAAGGTCACCTTCGTGCCGACTCTGAGATGGCGGAAGTTTGCGACGTCGGCGACATTTCCGAGATGAAGCCTGCAGAGAAGCACGCACACGAAAACGTATCACAAACACAGATCATCGTTCAACAATCAAACACACACACACACACACACACACACACACACACACAGCAGAACAGATCATAAGATGGAACAAGACCGACGCACTTCGCGAACGCGGTCCGTCGTCTGCCTGCCTGCAACCGCAGACGCCTTCGGACGAAGGCAACAGACGCCTCTCGTCGTCGTCGGGGCTTCAGACGCTAGAGAAAAGAACGATGGCGCCAGCCGTCAACATCACCGAAACAATGCAAGAATCAACCGACACGGAACGTCACATGAAGAAAACTCTTAAGCAGAATCTGTACAGCAGCCACAGACGACAACCGTTTTCGTGCACAGCTCACACCACGTTCGTCTGCCTCAGGAACGCAGCAACGCACGCTGGCATCCAAACGCCCCTTCAGTCGGTCGCTTCTCCCAAAAGCCCATCTCGTCTCCTAGGAGCAGAACAACGACCACTGACCTTATGCTGCCGTCCAGTTCGAAGAAGCCGACGTCCGACCAGCTGTCCCTCGTTATCGTTCCCTGAAAACGAAACAGACAATCGCGGTGGGTGAGAACCGACACAAAACACGCTCTGATGGCGTCAAATAAAATCTCCGATCGACTGCGAGTCACGAGAGCAAACGTCGTAGAGGTCATGGACGAATTTAAGCGAGTGTAAAGTAATTTAAAGGTCAAATCGTCAGAGTGGGAAACCTTTTCCCTCTGGCACTGGATGGAAGCAAGCTGCCCAATCCCAAGTAGTTGGCGCTGCACAAAGCAACGTTCGGACCACTGCAGACGTCAGACGTCCAAACAGAGACGAAGCGTTGGAACGCTACACAGACGGCGACGATTCGACGTGGCCTCCTCCTCCTCCTCCTCCTCACCTGAAAGTTGAACATGCTGCAGTTGACGGGACGAGCGAACAGCGCGTCGGCGGCGGCTCTCTTCCACGCGACGTACAGCTCCTCGTCGACGCCTTCGGACCTCAGGTAATCCTGCACACAGACAGACAGACAGACACACGCACATTCAAGGTCATGCGAAGATCGAGAAAGGCTGCAAAGCGGTCGACTGCCACCGGCGCAACCACGACGACCACGGTCCGACCCAAGACACGCTTTCGGGTCTAACGGTCACGGGCCGATCCGCAAGTTACGCAGCAAACGTTTCATTTTAGACAACCCTCTCCACGCTGAAACTCACACATTTTGTATAACGGTGGCCCTTAGGCGCACGCACAGACAAGTCTCTCTACCTGTCCCCTCACGAAAGTTTATCACCGATGGCCGTCCACAAAACATCTACTTTACCGTAGGCAATCGATTTCAACCAAGCGTAACATACGTTAGCCAACTCATTTGTTAGCCGCTACGTTTCGCCTTTTAGGCGCGAGAAGAAAATAATCACAACGCGACAGGATGCCATCGGATCACAGAACGATACGGTCCTAAACCAACGCGGACGTCGCGAACAGACGTCCATTCCAAGTGCTCACGTTTTCCACTCCCCCCGTACGCGCAGCACCCGGATCCGGCGACGCTCCTGCGTACGTACAGGTGAAGAGGCGCACGGAAACGTAACCGTCGTCTCGCAGTCCTCCTTCCAAACCCCGCAACAGTCGCGACCAAGTGCAGACAACAGAAGGCAGTCGAACCGAAAGAGAGGATCGTACGTACCGGAACGCTGACGATCGCAGTGCAGTCCGAAACTTCCCACGCAGCGTAGCACTTCGACCCCTTCGTGACCTGCAGCACGTCCGTCCTCTTTTCGTCGCGCTAAAAATTTCAACGACATTTCGACCGCTTCATGCCAGGCATACAAAAATCGTCTCAACGCAAACAGGAAGCAAGAGAAACTGATCAAGCAAGTCTTTGTCGGTTGTAAGTTTCCTGCAGACGAGGAATGTACGCAACAAGCGTTGAGGAAATCAGATCACATCAACGAGACCGACAGAGTAGTGAAGGTTTGGAGTGAAAAGGTCTAGAACTGTTGAAATGCATCCCAATCAAACAGAGTACGACAGACAGAATCTTCTCTTTATTTATATGGATATTGATAGAGTTTCACTCACTCACTCACTCACTCACTCACTCACTCACTCACTCACTCACTCACTCACTCACTCACTCACTCACTCACTCACTCACTCACTCACTCACTCACTCACTCACTCACTCACTCACTCTCATTCCAGGGGTCTACACTGCGCCCCTCGAAGAAACCCATACCACCAACCCCGGAGCGCTCCCAGCACAGCCATCGCTAAAGAGAGAAGACTCGAGTGAGTGAGTCACATAATTAACAGCGAGATCACATCGTAGCAACATCAAACATCCTCTCACGCAAAATTCCTAGATAATCAGCAGCTCCGAACGTTTCTAACGTACCGGAAACAGCGTTGTAGGTTCGAGGTCGGTGAACGCGTACTGTTTTTGCAGTCTCAGCAGCGGATGCCAGTGAAGCTTCTTGACATCCTGCAAACAAAATCAAACATCGATAGAAGCATCAACAAGACAGCACAACTGCATTCAAAAATTCCGAACACTATGCCTTACTACGTAGGCAAGACTGCTTGAAGGTGAACCGGTCGAAAAGCACCTTACGAGCATCATCATCATCATCATCATCATCATCATCATCGTCGTCGTCATCATCATCATCATCATCGTCGTCGTCGTCGTCATCATCATCATCATCATCACCATCAGTGTCCTTTCCAAGGACATTTTACTTGTCACGTTCGAGAAAATAGGGTTTAGAGCTTATCAGAAAAGTCAAAGCGTATATTTTTAAATCGATGAAAATTTACACGTGTACATTTACAAATAAAAAATTACAAGAGATACAACCCACATTCCTGCATATTTCGAAAGATGATCAAACGAGAACGATAGCAATCCTCTGGATCATTTCAAGCCACAGACAGATCGCTAACCTCAAAAATTAACATCTTGCAGATATTCTGCTCAAATTTTCAACGCTATTCCATGCTTCGCATGCAGTTCACGTAAAAGTTTTCTCAAAAACCCCAATGAATGAGTGCGATGGAAAAATGCCAGTACGCTGGTTGATCTGACGTGGAATGACCATTGGGTCACACCAATAAAAAATATTCCACACACTCCGGGAACATTCCAGACGCAACACGAAACCCGCAGCACGGAAACGCGTTCCGAAGCAGCGCCGGGCACAGCCTTCCAGACCGATCGATCGATCGATGTTGAAAGGCACCCGATCAGCAGCAGTATGCTGCCAAAGGGAGGTACACAGATCATCACAGTAACGACTCAACGACAAACCGTCATGAACCGCAAGGCATTTCCTCTCATCGGTCGAAACAAACGGCGGTCCGTGCTCACCCTGTTCAGAACGATGACCTGCCGGCTCGTCTCCACGTCCCTCAGACAGACCGAACCGACGGTCGTTTCGGCCAACCTGTCAAGAAGACAAAACAGTCATTCAACCACTTTTTTAACGTTCGACCCTCGTGCAGCCTTCAGGGCAATCTACTCAGAAAAATTCTCCACAGCTAGACAGGGCAGTTCTCAAGTTCGACCTCTAGGCACCATGCGAGGCGCAACAGGGAGCCCATGCAAGGCTCAGCCACCAAGAGAAAACGCACAGACTGCACGAAACGTCCGAAAACCGTGCACCGCACCAAACCAAATATGTGTGCTAAATTATATATTGTATATCTCTACTTAAAATTGTGACTTGTAAATATTAATTATAGGTAGGCAGGCCCAAGAATTTTATATCAAAATAACTCTTACAAATTCCCTTTCCTCTAGGGACCTACCACATGTATTTGTCGATTGATGACTTTTAAAACAATTACGTAATGATGCAATAATTAGCCAAATCCTTTAGAGCACGTTGAAAACGTATGGAATATCAAACAAACAAAAATTAAATTAAGTACAATAATAATAGGCTGTAAGTAAGTAAATAAATAAATAAATAAATAAATAAATAATGTTATATAAATAAAAAAACGGAAAACCCATGAAAAAAACGACGTTTTCTGGGGGGAGAGAATAAAAACGAAGGAACCCTTTTTCACAACAAGGGGCACACAATTGTACAAAACCAAGTACGATCTTGCGTACAGTGCTGCTCCACAACGAGTTGGAATGGTTTCCGGTTTGGTGCGATAGTCCGACGGAACACACACTTGCTCTACATGCACATCAAGTCCCTGTACGAGTTACTCTGAACAATTGTACAGATATCTAAATTCAGCACTTGCTAAAGTGTCCAACGTACGAATGAGTGAACGAATACACATATATAGGATTATAGGTACGTGTGTGTGTGTGTGTGTGTTGCTATCATGGCGTAGAAATTGTCGCAGTTGTGTCAGTCAGTCAGTCAGTCAGTCAGTCAGTCAGTCAGTCAGTCAGTCAGTCAGTCAGTCAGTCAGTCAGTCAGTCAGTCAGTCAGTCAGTCAGTCAGTCAGTCAGTCAGTCAGTCATTCATTCATTCATTCATTCATTCATTCACTCACTCAATCATTCATTCATTCATTCATTCATTCATTGATACATTCATCCATCCATTCTGTAGCGTATGTGAATCAGTGATATTTTCATTAACGATAAGTAAAATTAGAACTGAAAATATTGATTTCCGTTCAGTGTAACTTTAACTGTAACTGAAATAATTTTGAGAACGAAAACTGAAATAGAACTGAAATTAAGCACAGTGAAGTAAAATTAGAATAAAAACGAAAATTAATTTTAGAACTGAAATTAATGAAAAAATTGGAAATTTTAGTTCATAGCCTTTCCTAAGCAGCTGAGTTTACATCTAAAAGGCGCACATACTTTCTGACTCTTAAAACTTTGGTATCTTTGGCTTAGCACGTGCTTCCGTGTGCAATTTATTATTGTCTTTTGCATCTTGACCTAAATTTCCTGTAAGTTAATAATTTTCAACTTCATGATAAGAATGTGGTTATGTGAAAATCACTTTGAATACCGGAGTGCAAATATTTCAATCATGATAACTTTGTGCAGCTTGCTCACTGGGCTAAATGAAAAACTCATGTATTGGATTGTTTAAACAGGTCTAAGTACTGCATGAATGAAACAGACAAACATTGCCTAACATTGCAACGCTTGTACCCTCAAACGGATGTTTCTGATAAACTTTCAACAATTTAATTTGTCTTCTTCGGTGAATAAGCGCACACAGAATGCTAAGAAATATATTCATGGTTGGCGCGAAATTTTCATGTGACTAATTCGAGTCAGCGGCTTAACAACGGAGAAAGCACAAGCGCTGCATGAATGTGTAAAATAAAGAAATGTAACGTGGTAGACCAATTCAATGGAATTTGATAAGAAGAATGTGATTGGCTATTGTAAACATACTAGTGGATTGGATTTGGTGCCATCTAGCAACTATTGCCAATTAAAATTTTCATGAAATTATACACACTAGATCTGAATTTCAAATTGCTTGGTTTTGTAGTAAAATTTACGCATAATTATTATTGAAGGGATTGATGGCAAGTCTACGGCAGCACTGCCCCACTTGCAGAAGATGTTGAAACTCTGGCTTTTCAAACTTATAGAAGAAACAAATATTTTTCTGGGGGAAGAATTCTAATAGGTGGGAGACGGAACTGTCAGCTAATGTCGCTGAAAATAGGAGTCTGAACTTTAAAATTATAAAACATATCGATAAGGAAAATGTTCGAACTTGGTCAAATTTGAGGCAAGTTCTAGGCCTATAAAGAAGTAAGAAATAAATTATTTCTATGCAAGAACTGAATTTAGAACTGAAATTATTGTAAAAACTGAAATTGAAGTGTAACTGAAATTTTTGGAAGAACTGTAATTGAACTAGAACTGAAATTGAAGACGTCCGAACCGAAATAGAAGTAAAACGGAAATTATTTGCTGAAGTAAAATATCACTGATGTGAATACAGTGCTACACGAAGCGACCATTTGGGCAAGTCAATGTAGTCACGCGAAGTGAATCAAACTAAATTGACGGGCGTATTGGCATGTTGGAACGATGTGAAATTAGTTGAAGTTATTGCAGTTGTATCATTTATGTGAAATAGACATAGGTTATATTTGATACTCGGTTGTGATTGACTGTGGGTTCATAGAAAGTAGAAAGGAAACTGGACATTGAATTGCGCCTAATAAGAATAGGCCTTTGGACGATAGGCCATTATTCGTTAATTGGTTTGTAACTAATCACAAGTGGCAAGCCTGCCGAACTTTGGCGTACGGATTTTACTACCGTCTTCGAATAGAGTATGGCACTCACTTACGAAGCCATTGCACGAGGTCATTCTACGAAGCCATTCTACGAAGCCATTCAACGAAGTCATTGCACGAGGTTATTCTAAGAGGTCGATCTACGCTGCGCGTCTACTGACGGTGAAGTCCGCCCGCCGCATCCAATCGAGAAGTCGGTTGCCTACAACGGATCGTCATTCGCATTCCAGACTCAGTTACCTACAACTACTCTTCCCGGCCGTGCGACTTCCGTCACCAGTGTCCGCACTCGTTCTCGCCAGGGCTTTGGCAGTCTGGACAGCTGCGACGGGCGTCATCTCTCACCGGGCTTTGTGGTTCAGAACAAAGGTTCTCTTTATTCATCGTTAATTCAGAGTGTGCACGACGTTCATAGGGTGTTTCTGATTTCATCTTGGCGTTCGTAGGGCGTTTTGTGAGTTAGCAGCATTTGTTAGAACATTCTGCGTCATCAGAAGCAACCATGACTTCTCTAGCGCAATCTACAGGAAACCGATGACACACCACCTGAAGCGGGGTCTCTTGCACCGCCGTACAGCAGTGAACCAACACGTCGCCAGCAGAGCAAGTTGGTCGACAGTTAGCGATAATTAGTTGGCGATGCCGTCAACGAACGACATGCGTCCGACTCTGGAAAGATGATTCGGACGCTGAAACTTGAACCGAAGACGGCGTACGAAGGGTTCGCTGCTGCAGCCAGACAGCTCTTCAGCGATGGTAAGTAAGTGATGGTACCATCATCAACTGGGGTCGAATCACGATCCTGCTCTGTTTTGGATACAGTGCTGTCACGACGGTATCACAGTGCGGCGTGACCGGACTCTTCGGAAATGTTCTCAACTACGTCGTAACGTTCGTAATCGGAGAACGAATCGCCCATTGGATTGCAGAGCAGGGAGGATGGAGAGCAACTCTCAGATATATTCCGTAGTCTATAATCGGCTGGACCAGTGTCGGAGTAATCTGCGGCGTTGCTGCCGTATCCGTTACGGCAGTCTTCTATCTGACGAGGCAATGAAAATTTCCAAAACGCGTTTTCTGTCAGGTCGACACTCCCTCCTCCATCAGAGATCATCTGTGCAATGCAAGGACTGCTTCAAGCTTCCACCCAACTGGTCGGTCATTCCATGCAATGAACTGCGTTGCCTCTAGGACCATCGTTTGCAGTGTGTACACCTGGTGTATCTGGAGCTGCCTTTTCTTGATGCTCGGTTCGAAGTCATCGCTTGTCACTTCGCACCATCGTCTTCGAGTCATCTTCTGTCAGTTTCCACTCATAATCTGGACCTTCCGTCTCGAAAGTTACATCTCTCTGACTGAACCTGTGTTTACCATTTTGCCGAACGAAATGAACGCCGTCGCTCTTCGGCATCGCACACGACGACATGTCGGTTAACTGTTCAGTGATGTTTTACGTTTTGTCTGGCCTTTTGCTATTGGCGAAAATTGACATTTTGTCACCGATTGATGATTCTTATGTAATAAGAAGGTTGAATTTCTTCAAGTCCTTTTGAGGCTGGAATCGACTGTTTCGAAATTATTTGGGAAAGACCCAGTACCAAAATGGGCAATTAACGAGTTGGGCTCTCTCATTGCAGCCGTATCGCTTTTCAATAAGAGTGATAAAGGTGGAAGAGACAACAATGGAGCCGATTATTTGAGTCGGAGCGTGTGCACGTAAGAAATTTTAATTAACTTAGCAGAGGACAGATATATACATGTAAAGTGCCTGTTCTTATCAGGAGAGTTGATTTGATCTGCTCATATTATCGCTTTACAAATTGTCCACATCTTGCGTTTATAAGATTTTGTTTGAATGCGATGTGCATAATTATAAGTTTATTCAAGCAGATGGAAAGTGCACCGATGGTAATCAATCAGTTGGAGAAATCAGGCGTGATAGTTAGAGAATTAAGCAGATGTCGAGAGAATCTGACGTCTCTCTTGCAAAAGAGGGAGGAGTGTAGCGGTTATGAACACAGCGCCACAAGAAGCAACCTTTTGGGCTGGTCAGTGTAGTCATGCGAGGGTCAGACCAGAAGAAAAGGGATGACCGAGTAGTGAGTGCTACGCCTACAAGAGGGCGGTTTCGAGAGGAAAGATCGGTTTTGGCGAGAAGGACCTACACGAGTCGAGTCGTGCGTTTATGCTAGGAAGAAGCGAGCAAACGAAATACTTAAACAACATGTGAAGTTGGTTGCATTTGGGAAACGAAAGGTGTGTCATTTATGTGAATGAGATGAAAATAAATTGACGGGAGTATAGGCATATTGGAATGACGCGAAATTAGTTGAAGTTATCGCAGTCGTGTCATTTATGTGAAGTAGACGATAGGCATGGGTCATATTTGATACTCGGTTGTGATTGACTGTGGGTTCATAGAAAGCAGAAATGAACAGTGAACAGTTAACATTGAACTGTGCTTAGAGTAATAGGTATAGGCCTTTGGTTCTCAACCTGCGGGTCGCGACTCCCACGGGCGGGAGGGTCGCCTGACGATTTGCCAGAGGTTGCCTGGTTCCATCGAAATTTGCAAAGGATGTAACAGCAAATTCAACGCTATCTACTGCACCACAGCAACTTCAAGTAAATTTTTTGAATCGTAATTTCATTACGTACGATTCATTAGATAAATTTCAGCAACTATTTTAAGTTCTGGCATTTTATTTCTCACATGTAAATTCCACTTTGCCTTTCTTATAAGAAAGTTATACAATACTCGATTTGCTAGAAAATTAGTGGTGGAGGTACTGAGCTAGCCTACTTATATCCTCCAATAATTAGTACATAATTTTTTTAACATCATGAATTTCTGCAGCTGTTCGTCCATGTTGTTAAGACGCCAGCTCAAAATGCATTCGTTACCTACCGGCTGCAAATCAAGAAATGCAAACTGGATGGGATTTTGTTGAATTCTTAGACCACGTCTATGAGCACTGATATCATTAATAATTTTATTAGAATGACAGCTTAAAGTGCCACCATTACAGAGTGAAAATTAAAAAATTTCATCAATGGAGAGGAGACATGTTTTATCGAAGTCATAACCAACGTCTCTGACCACTGAAATCACGAGTAATTTTGCGAATTTGACATCCAAACATGTTTCAGTTAGTGTGCAAAATCCGAATATTGTAAACAATATATATTGGAAGGTGGCTGGCACTCTTATGTCTAAATCCATGACCAACGGCAAATAAATAAATTAACAATTTTATTAATATAACAGCCGAAAATGCGACCATTACAGTGTGGAAGTTAAAAACATGTGAGCAACGGGGAGGGAGGGAGGGAGGGAGGGAGGGGACATTTACTGACGTCTTAAACTATGTAGAACTCTCAGCACTGAAATAAAGTCTAAAGAGCAATTTCGTTAAAATGGCAGCTAAAAATGCTATCACTGCAGTGTGAAAATAAAATTAAAATTAATTCTACAGTGGGGAGAGGCATGTCCCCTTCCGAAAATTCCTCCTTTGCTTAATAGACTTACGAAACTGAACATCGAACTGCCTAATTGGTGGAACTCAGAATCGCAAGAGCCAGGAAGCGTTACACAATTGCTAGAAGCACTTTTCCAATTATGAAGTGAAAACGGACAATGCAAAAAAAACGCAGTGAAAGGACTCAAAGGAGGGTAACTGAATCGATTTTGCTGTTGTGGGTCGTCACAGCTTTCGAAATGTGACCAAGGGTCACCGCGCTAAAAAGGCTGAGAACCGCTGTTGCAGACCATAGCGGTCGGCGCCAGGTTGGAGAACAGCGCTGAGAAAACGACTTTGAGGAACTGTTGTATTTTCGACTCATCAAACATACATTCATTCATTCATTCATTCATTCATTCATTCATTCATTTCCTTTAAAAAACATCACATAAGTTTCCACTCATGAATCCTGCATGTACTCCGACAACTCTTCAAATGCTCTTTACATTCCCATTTTAGCAGATGATGTGGTTAACAGTTCTTGCTGCCGTTACTAAAGCAACTTCTTTCACATTTCAGGCCTGCCTGCCTGCCTGTCTGTCTGTCTGTCTGTCTGTCTTAGAAGGTCACATGGAATGTAATAGGTTTGCAATGCTGCATTTTCCAAATGCAAAAAGATGATGATAAGAACCACCAACCTGAACGGGTGACTGACGGCAGACACTTCGCCGATCACGTTGATCAGTCGTCTGTTGCCAAAAACACGCCTGCACCAAAACACAATGTTCAATCAAAACTGTATCAATCAAAAGCACCAATGTTACTATTACTACTATCGTTAACAGTATAAGGTGGTGTGGTGATTGAAATTGCTAACAGAATTGTTATCATTATCATTCCCATCATTATCATCATTACCATCAAAACAACAGCATCATTATATCATCATTACCATCAACACAAGAGCATCATTGTATCATCATTACCATCAACACAAGAGCATCATTGTATCATCATTACCATCAACACAAGAGCATCATTGTATCATCATTACCATCAACACAAGAGCATCATTGTATCATCATTACCATCAAAACAACAGCATCATTATATCATCATTACCATCAGCGTAATGTGTTTCATATGATAATGACTCATCAAGTTAGAATCATATCCACCTAGTAACTTCACTTCAAGAACTGATTACCGGTAGGTAGGTAGGTAAGATGATTTGACTGAAATGTGAGAAAAACGACCCTTCACAGATAATTTTTCATAATATAATGGCATGACATTGACTCCATTATAAACTCGCGAATGCAAAAAACTGCCACAATTGAAATAAAGTATTGTAGGACAAGAAGAGACACGTGTAAATTTCATTGCTCCATGACCTTTCAAACATGATGATCTTTGACTGTGAAAATTGTCTTTGGGATACAATTTTCCATTTTAGAAGGCCGTATAGTAGTGCATCAGAAATGCAAACTTTCTGCATACTTTTGTAGAGCAAGTACATTAGGATCATGGATTGTCAAAAAATTCTTTAACGAAGACTCAATCTGGCCACACAGTGGCGGCTGCAGAGTCCATCATCAGTTCGCAATTTTTTTCAACAGTTTCAGTTGGATCTGAAATTTGGCATAGTTTCCTCTAATACCGTGATAAGCATTCTGCAAATTTTTGTTGAAATCCAAGGTGGTCGAGCTGAAGCCAATTGTTGAATCGAGGTGGAATGACCCAACAGCTCAGCGTCATTATCATTACAACTACCAACGTAACAGCACAGCGGCCTACTCTCATCAACCTCAACAGCTCAAGTCTCGGCCGATCCGCCTAAACGTGCGTGCGTGCGTAAGAAATGGAACCGCAACGACCAGGGCCTTTTTAACGTGGCTGTATACAAATTGTGCAGTTCTAAATGGATTCGTGCAGTTGTAGATGCACTTCTGTGTAGTTAAAGATAGTTTTAAAATGTCATTGTCATCCGATTGGGAGTTATTCACCATGGAGGATGGTACAGGAAAGAAGGGGTTGTGCAGTTACAGAAATTCCTTAAAAACAGCCCTGGCAACGCTGCCAACTTTGCCCGCCTGCCAAAAGCTGAAACAGACCGACAAAGATCGTTCCGATTACAGACGAACGATGCAAGACCGCGGCCACACCTAAGAGGAACGAACCGTCATTCAGCGATCGCGACACCGAAGAGTGTTGAAATTCTACAGAGAGAATGAGAAAGAAGCACAGTAACTATATTCACAGAAGGAGACAATGACCATGACCACTTTGCACTGAATAGGCAATGAATTTCACGTTAAAAAAGTTAAGATCAACGGCATTCAATTCAGCAAGCAACAGACGCATGTCCAATTACCTGTTCGCCTGCAGAAAACTGGCGTCGTCCGCCGTAAAAGCCGACAGCGCAGTCGGCCGACGATCCGCCTCGCAGTCGTTGCTCAGCGGCACAACCCAACCGATCTCCAGGTAACCGGGAGAGAAACTTCTGCCTGAAAGTAAAGGCAGAAATCTTGTCACACACAGCGAAATGAATGTATGCAAAATGCTGTTAAAGCTTCCGTTGCAGAACCCATGCACATCAGACGACCACATGCGATGCATCGAAAGACAACCAATCGAAAACAAATGCACAACTCGTCGACAAGACAGAAAACCGAACACAACCAACTAATCAAACAACCAACCAACCAACCAACCAACCAACCAAACAACCAACCAACCAACCAACCAACCAAACAAACAACCAACCAACCAACCAACCAACCAACCAACCAAACAACCAACCAACCAACCAACCAACTAATCAAACAACCAACCAACCAACCAACCAAACAACCAACCAACCAACCAACCAACCAAACAAACAACCAACCAACCAACCAACCAACCATCCAACCAAAACCAACCAAACAACCAGCCAGCCAGCCAGCCAGCCAGCCAGCCAGCCAGCCAACCATCCAACCAACCAACTACCTGAAACATATTCAAAGCTGCATTGTAATAAAAGCGGTTGAGTTGAAGAAGAGAAAATTTTGAAGGACATTATAACAAGACTTTCTCGTAGAAACTCACAAACAATAGCGCACTATCCGTGTCAGAACAACGTCTCGTCTCGTCCTTGGCCGTCTTCGATCCCAAGGTCGGCCGCACCACGAGCCGTCCGTCTTCTCTGCCGCGCTCGGTGGTTCAGTCGCCGTCAAACCTCTCCAAGACGTAACGTTCTCAGTCCAGGCTGTTCGTGGTCTTCCACGTGCTCCCTATCCAGCTGCCGTCGTGCCTTGCATCATCTCTTTTTCCAAACAGTTTCCACTTCTCCTCACGATGCGAATAATACAAAACAAAAATTGCACACGAAAAGATATACAGAGATTTCAAACCGGCAGACGCACTAAACCGTACGAACCTGGAGATGCTTTTACGAAGTTCCAGTGCACGACCACAACGTCTCGATCCAAGAGAGCCGGCGAAACACTCGTCACCTGGACAAGGACAAAGAAGCGCGCGCACACACCGATAGATAAGCACCGACGTGCAAGAAGCAAAGTCAAACGTAACAAAGGAAACAGTAAAATTCTGCTCGATCGAAATGCGATATTTAATAACACTGCGCTTAAACCCGAGTCTTCTTCTTCTTCTTCTTCTTCTTCTTCTTCTTCTTCTGATCTCTCGTTGCGAAAAGTACGTCAACAACCTGGCCGTCATGCAAATGCAGTTACACGTTGTTTTCTCAAACACACACACACAACTTCGGCCTATGTTCATAGAATCGGATAAAATTTTCAATACACATTGATAATTTATCCCTCTTACAGTCTCTAAAATTTTGTAGAGTTTCATTTAGAATTGACAAGTATATCTCCAAAGCAGAAAGGGTATCGGTTCAATTGGGACACCGTGTATGTGAATTTAAACCTTCTTTTCCACTTCCTTTAAAACGTTGCGCTGCTCAGTTTCTGCGATGGAGATTTCAACAGCTTCTTTCCAACCTTTCAACACTGTTTGTTTCCGTTCAACTCATGTGCTTACCTTCTTCTTCGATTTTCTTCTGAACTTCTGCCTCTCTGTGCATTGCATCTCTATCTTCTCTTATCCTTCTTCTTATGCTTTGTTCACCTCTTCCAAATGCAGCTTGCACTTGGCATGCACTGATATGGCACTGCATAGAAAGGCACGAACAATGTTGCCACCAGGTTGCAGAACTCCCTCCATGGCAATGCAAAGCATATGCAGATGAATAATCTAACTGCTTCAAGCTTTCTGGTTTGTTGCATTGTAACAGTTTTCTTATCTGCCGACAAGCCTCTTTCTGTATCTGCATTATCATGCCTCAGCGACGAACACGTCGCGACTAGTGCGTACATCAAAGGGCTTAACACAGTGGTTGCCAACCTTTTTCACTTTAGGGACACTTTTTCTAAGTTGGAGGACACGACGGCCACTTCTTCTTAGCCGAAGGACATCAGGGGGCCACAAGGCTTAAATCTAATTAACTCTTTCAGTCCCAATGACTCCAAATGAAATCATTAGGGAAAAAATTTCAGAAAATTTCAAATCCTGGTGCTAGGTTTAATTTATTATAAACATTCACACGATGTCGAATCTTTCCAAATGAGGTAGCGAAACATTACCGTCCTAGGTGGCACCACAATAATGGTGTCAAAACTGGCATTGTGCAAAAAAATTTATACGAGCTTTGGCAATTGGTAATTTTTTCATGAAATAAGAGACATCCAAATGTAAGAAAATTGTTTTGCTGCTTTTATGTATAATTACGTTTTAGCCGTCAGACGAGTTGTTGAGTTTTTCAATCAAAAAAATTGCATAGAAAAAGTGAAGTTTGAGGATGACTCCAATCGGAGTCATTGGTTCGCAGAGGTCCACAAAAATGTGTGCATCACATTTCTCGCTGTTTCTCTTTGGCTATTTTGACTCACTAGCAAATACTAAAACCGTTACTGCTACACTCAGAAATAGCTTTTGATACTAATTTATTTTAATTTTAACATGTTAGGGTAATAAGAAACGTGTATTGTGAAGGGGAATGGTGCAAAGCAAGGAATATCGAGTGGCAAGAAATCTGATTGCATGGCCAGATACCGATATTTTAGATCCAGAAAACGACAAGCTAATATTATAAGGCATTGAAGACAGTGTAACAACCTCTAACCGAAGAGCCAAAGGCCCGAATCTACCTCAAGTCAGTGCACTGTGATACTGTGGGGCGCGCTGAAACCGGTCTAAGAATACCAAGGGAGGGGAGGTGAACTTGAAACGGGATCTAATCTAAAACCTCTACACCGGTTCGGTGCACAACTTACGAAGCAAGGAATCTTTGCCGTAGAGTCGCAGAAGGCGAGTTCGCTCGGAAGCGCGTGGTAGTCGCTCGACGGACGATCCCCGATCGCCGCGACCAGCCGGCCGACCAAGACGACAGAACCGTGACAGCCACAGCCTGAAACGCACACACGTAACACACGTTCACACCGATCGCAGGCCAAACGCACGGACGACACACAGCACCAGAACACACAACGTTGCACCGTGCTGCAAAAATGCCTTTTCATCTCGTACTTGTAAAGCAGTGACACTGTATTGTAGCATCGCATTCCAATCTTACGATACGAACCTGCTACGTTGAATCTAAAGCCAGCCACCAAGTGCTTCAGACAGACAGACAGACAGACAGACAGACAGACAGACAGACAGACAGACAGACAGAACAGAACAGACATACAGAACAGACATACAGACAGACAGACAGACAGACAGACAGACAGACAGACATGTAAACAAAGACTGCATCGAAAGCAACACTGTGTTGTAACAGTGTCGCGACGACAGTCACCAACAAGTTTTGGCTGTAACGTTTCTGCGACCCATTCCGGTTCGAAGCAGGTTCACGCAACGAAAATAACATGCGATCAACTGTTCGACATACCGTAACACACACACACACACACACACACACACATGCGCCTACTTACAGAATCTGACAAAAAGAAGCCTACCACGTAGTCCCGCAGACGGAGGAGAAGCAGAGCAGTTCCGCTCTTCCGAATCCGAAGTCGAGGAGTCTCTGTCGAGAAGCGCTTTCGCCGTCAGGATGCGGATCTGGTCCAGACGTCCCGGAAGCAATCCTTCGCCGACGAGGCGCCTGTGTACGGTCTCGCGCAACCCGTCCGAACCCGTCTCACCTCGCAACGAAGCCATCTGCAACAAACAGCAACAGCAGCAGCATCAACAACAACAACAACAACAACAACAACATCAACAACAACAACATAAACAACAACATCAACAATTCATTCCGGACGACAGGCAGCCAGCCAGCGATAAAAATTGTCAGTTGCAGCCAACGACAATTCAAAGCAATCATCTCTTCTCTTCTTCTGTCTTTATTCTCTCCATTAACCCATTCCCTCCTACTCTGAAACCCAGTTTCGTCTGCGTTACTAGCAACCTCAGGACTCCTCCCTCCGACAAGCTCACAGGCCCGTCAGCATCGAGAAAGAAAATCGGACAGTTGCTGCTGACAGCGTACCTCAGTGTCACGTGTCGTCGTCCCCTGCTGCACGGCTCTCGACGTCGGTCTAACGCACAGGTCGGCCCTGCGAAAAGAGCTGCTCCCGCCGGACGGACAGAAGCAGGATCGCTTTAAAACAATGTTTACATGAATGCAAGTGGCATTCACAAACAAGAACGATCTGGCTGAAATCGAAGCTGGACCAACGAACAACAATCTCTAACGGAATCTCGAGGAAAGATTACCGCCGCCTGCCGAAAGAGAAGCGAGATCGAACAGAAGACGGACGGACGGACGGACGGACGGACGGACGGACGGACGGACGGACAGACGGACGGATCGGAAGGACCCTTGCAGAATCAGAATTCGGATCGATCAGAAGTAACAACGCTGCCTGCAACAAGCGAACAATTTACCACGTTAAAACACACGTCTACAACCGATTCCATACAGAATACAACCATACCTTTTATTTCTTATTTCTAAATACCTTCATTTTAATTATTTAATTGCTAAAGTTACGTGCTTACTGAAACATTGGGCTGTTTATTGGGCTATCGATCGCCACGTTCTTTTCTAAATAACTTTTATTTCTTATTTCTTATTTCTAAATACGTTGAACATTTTAATTATTTACTTGCCAAAGTTACGTGCTTACTTTCGGGGAACCATCGGGCTATTTATTGTGCTATTGATCGCCGCATTATTGTCCACTTGCTAACGAGCCGTTCTAGAATTTAGCCAAAGGTATTTAGAAATGTAAGCTAGACGAAGGTAGTTTTAGATCTGAAATCGAAGTTGGATTAACGAACATACACGTTGAAATACACGACTTAAAAATCATCAATCTGATACGTATAACAAAGACCATGTATAAGGTCTTTGCATATAAATCTGCAACACACGTTTAATTGCTTTTTAATTCCGTTTGTTAAAATTATAAGGCTTTTAACCAATCCCACTTCTATTTTAGGAAAATGATTTTCATCAATCCGACTTCTATTTACATCTTCTATTTACTTTACTTTAGCGGAAACTGTTGGAAACATTGTGCTATTTATGGCCGTAGGCTGTTGGAAACATTGCGCTATTTATTGGGCTATTGATCGCCGCAAGTGACAGCGCTACATTCTGCGCCGATCTGTGGCCACCATATTGATTACTTGCTACGGAGCGATTACAGACTTTAACCAAGAATAATTTACAATATTCTATCATAACACATCAATCACGACCATGGCACAATTTTTTAAACTCGCAAAGCTTGTTTTAATTTTACTATCGCACTACTACTACTTCTAGACTGAAGCGAATCATAGCGAAAGCTTCTATCGACAACAACAAATCGGAGGCATCGATGCGTATTTTCAACGACCAGATCATTTTCCATAAATAATTTCAATAAAACTACCACTTTGAACGTTGCGGTTTTAACATACCTGCGTCAAACGACTTGTATTCTTTTCTGCAATACTGTTACATATCTGTCTGTCGATATCACTGAAAAAACAAGCTTTTACGAACATTTAGCAAACGACGAGCGAATTCCGCCATTCGTTCATAACACCATTTCCGGTGCACGACTGGTTCCCTGCCGCTCTTGACGAGCAAAGGCGTTGCTATACGACGAATCTGCAGCGCTCACAAAAATAATCTACAACAAGAGTCTTTTCACGTACTTCTACTCGTGTAAAAGCTATTTTCGTGAATACGACTTATAAGGCGAGAAAAATCTCTACAAGGCAGTGACAGCAATCATTTGGAAGGCTAAAGCTATGAATAATAATTATTTCAGAAGAATGTCAGCCGCAATCAGTATCTAGCCGATGAGCGGCGAGACGTGGGTCTTCCTTCAGCGGACAGACGTCGAATAACTAAGAGGGCCTTCTAGCTGACGTCATAGACATATGGCTATATTACCTGTTAGATCCAATCCATGGACATAATAATTATGTGAGTGAGCTCACGAGTCACCACACAAGTCAGTAAGACGATTAACCAACGAACTAAATAAACTTATAGCAGAAAGAAAGACCTTGAATTCAATTATTTAATCATCGATTTCACTATAGGCCTAATCAGTTATAGGATCGAACGACAACCTTTTCCAGTGTGTCTGTCTGTCTGTCTGTCTGTCTGTCTGTCTGTCGGTCGGTCGGTCGGTCGGTCGGTCGGTCGGTCGGTCGGTCGGTCGGTCGGTCGGCCAGAAAAACAGACAAACAGACAAAAAGACAGACAGCCTACTCTGAAAAGCAAATGACATTCTACACTTTTTACGCGTTAGCACCAAAAAGTTACTAATCTCGATCTCTCAGACACACAATGTCTTGTTTACTTTACACGAATGAATTTCTTATGGGCTTGCGTAGGTGCGCTAAGTTTAGTACAAACTAATCGCTAGACGGCTAATGAATATTATTGATTTCAACGCTGTCCCAGGATTGACCGTAAACAATAATATTCACTGAATACTATAGAAGAATTTGAAGTACTATAATAAATAGCACAATAAGATGACTTAAATGATAAAAATAAACGACAATAAAAGCGAGAACGGTCAATTGCTGGGGCAAAAATAAACTGGAAGAATCAAAAGGTTAACCCTTTATGAAAGTCGAAAAGTGAAGAATTGTCCATGGGCGAAGAACGTTGCAGTTTTAAAAAGAAATCTTCCGTTCACGGTTAGCTAACTTAGCCCTACGCGTACAAAGTTGTTTATTAAATTATGATAGTAGTAGTAGCGTTAAGCGCAAAGGACGCCACAAGCCAAACGAGCAATGCTTTCAATGAGCTAAATTTGAACTATGACGTGCGCAAAGGGGGGGCCCGGTAGAGTAATGGTTAACACGCTGGCCAAGAGTGCGAGAGGTAGTGAGTTCGAGCCCCCGTTGGGCGGATTTGCTTTGTAGGCCGCTATTAGCGCCGTGTAATTACAAAGCTGTCTGTTCAGTTAGTAGGCTAGTTAAGTTTAATTAAGATTACTGCATAACTTGTAAATGTAAAGCGCAGTGTGTTTACAGGCGCTGAATTAAAGAAAAGATTATTATTATTATTATTATTATTATTATTATTATTATTATTATTATTATTATTATTATTATTATTAAAGGGCACCAACTTCGGTGGCAAGGTTAACATTGCTCGATTGATCGAGTGACTGTGCATCTTTCGAGCACAATCATGTGCACGCAGCAAAAGGAAACTTCACCGTTCTGATCAGGGCTTAAAGCAGTTATTCCCAACCTTTCTTGGCTTGCGGCACACTATAAAAAATGAAATTTTTCGCTGCACACTTATCAATAATAACAACCTGTTTTTATCTATTTGTCACTATTATATAGTAGTACTTTTATTTCGACAGGCCTATTCTAATTCTCCAACAATAGCCTACTCTAATGCTCCAGTGAGTCTAGTCAGTCTACTCTAGTCACTAGTAGGCCTATTAACTTGTAATTAATGTGATGATCATTAATGACCATTAATGTGACGGCTGCACGTGCCTGCTTTCAAGAGCAAATCAAATTGAGACGAAGCAAGCAAGCAATTAAGCAAGCAAGCCCCAGAAACGACATTTATATTCGCAGTTCACAAAACCACTTAGATGCAAATGGCAGAATAATTTTAAGCCTACTGCTCTTGAACTGACTGATCGAAGGATATGATTTCTGAATGGATGGAAAGCCAAACTCATCCAAACGCTTTTCGATAAACGCCGACTGAATTCGCAAATCAATGAGCTGTTCTTCATCCTTGGTTCTAATATTAGTTGTTTCACCGATGATAATAATGAATGGATAGATAGTCAACCCAGTCAAATCTGTCGATTGGAAGCGAAGGAAAGTAATGCTGTAGTGCTGCTGATTGCTGACCTCTCAATGTGTTTCCTATTTCATGTGCAATTTTCTTTTAACTCCAAATTTCTGTAGAGTTTTGTAGAGTTTTGTTTCGAACCATCATTAATTAACTAGGCCTACATAATAAAAATTTTCCCGTGGCACTCTTGCGGCTGCAGCCGCTGCGCACCAGCGTGCCGCGGCACACAGGTTGGGAATCACTGACTTAAAGTATGGCAGAACGGTCATGGACGGCGTCCAGGCACTTATTTGCAAAATTATCGTCAAAGCCGTCCTGCCATCTATTTGGACAGCAGAACGTGGAAAAGCCATGGTTACACTCAGGGCCGTACTGGTAAATTTTGATGTGAGTACACGCTGACCGGGATAAAACCGACTTTTAGGGCAAAAAATTTCTGACGGACGTCTGTCACCCGGCAAAATATTTCCTCATTTTGCCGTCGTCCGAGATAATTATCTCATGACCTTTTTTTAGTCATCCGGCCTAAAATTTCTCGATTTTTCCCTTCCGAAAATTCTGATCACCTGTTTTTAGTCAGTCATTCGCACCGGAATTCGTGAAAAGCACACACAAAAATCCTTTGCCTTTTTCTTACGTTTACCCACACGCCCTTTGTGAGGCGAGTGAGTATAGCCTATACCTGTACGCTGTATACTCGCGTATACCCTGGTCTTTCGCCGTGAGTATACGATGCCGTTTTTTTTACCGGAGGTACGGTAAGTATACGCCGTATACCCGCGTATAGGCCTACCCTTGATTATAGCCCTGCCTGGGCACGCTACACTTTAAGCACTTGTTCTGGCAGGTAATGGCGACTATTTACACAGACTATCTATCTATCTATAGGCTGACCAAGCGCTTGCAAGCCTGCGCACAAACGTTCGTAGGCCTACTGCCGTCCGTCCATGATTCATATTCGTCACTGTTGCGAATAGGCCTATTACAGTTAGTTAACCAATAGGCATTATTATTAATCACACAGACATACAGAGACATTTTGCCAATGGAATGCTAGTGTTATAATTATTATATAGTGTTATATTGAGGTTATGCAGGAGTTCTACAATAGAGGATGATTGATTGTCATCCTTGTCCGACATGTCATAGGCCTACTGGTGGGTGACCCCTCCTGGCGAATCAAAAAGTAGGCTACTATACCGAGCGAATGCGCTTTCTTATAATAATAAGAACATCATCAGATGTCAGCAGTGTTTCATCAGCTGGCGTTACGTGATCAGTGCTTTTGAATAGTTTTGGCTTCAGCAATAATATTTATACGTAACGAACGAAAATCTTACCTTAGCAAAACACACAATGTGGAACGGCATTTTCATATTTTTCACATTTTTCAAAGGGCGAATACCACGTCGTTGTACGAGGGCGCAAAATCAATTGCCTGCCTGCATGCCTGCCTGCCTGCCTGCCTGCCTGACTGACTGACTGACTGACTGACTGACTGACTGACTGACTGACTGACTGACTGACTGACTGACTGACTGACTGACTGACTGACTGACTGCCTGCCTGCCTGCCTGCCTGCCTGCCTGCCTGCCTGCCTGCCTGCCTGCCTGTTTGACTTACTGACTGACTTACTGACTGACTGACTGACTGACTGACTGACTGACTTACTGACTGACTGACTGACTGACTGACTGACTGACTGACTGACTGACTGACTGACTGACTGACTGACTGACTGACTGACTGACTGACTGACTGACTGACTGACTGACTGACTGACTGACTGACTGACTGACTGCCTGCCTGCCTGCCTGCCTGCCTGCCTGCCTGCCTGCCTAACACATTATGTTTTTGCTTCTGCGTTATGCGTATGGCTGTTGGTCTGTTCGTCTGTCTGTCTGTCTGTCTGTCTGTCTGTCTGTCTGTCTGTCTGTCTGTGGCTTTAGGGTTAAATGATGATGATGATTATGATGATGATGATGATAATGATGATGATGATGATGATGATGATGATGATGATGATGATGATGATGATGATGATGGCGATGATGATTATGATGGCGATGATGATTATGATGGCGATGACGGCGATGTTCATTGTAATAATAATGTTTATGATTATAATGGTATTGATAATGATAATACTAAGAAAAATGATGATAATTATAATAATAATAATAATAATAATAATAATAATAATAATAATAATAATAATAATAATAATAATAATAATAATAGATCATGATACTACTACTACTACTACTACTACTACTACTACTACTACTACTACTGCTACTACTGCTACTGCTGCTGCTGCTGCTGCTGCTGCTGCTGCTGCTGCTGCTCATGTCCTTGAAATTGACCTTGAACTTGACCTTGAACTAGAACTCGAACTCTGCCTTTATGGATTTGAACTTGAAATGGAACTTTACCTCACGCCCTATATGGGCTCAACGTTGAACTCCAACTTGAAGTTGAAATGGAAATTGACCATGAATTCGGTTCTAAACTCGACCTTAAGCTCGACCTTGAACTCCAGCATAAACTTGTTCATGCAGTTGAAAGTGAAGTTGACCTTGAACTCGATCTTGAACTCGAACTTAAACGCGACATTGAACTCAACCTGGAACTCGACCTGCCTACCTGCTACTCGACCTTAAGCTCGAAATCGAGCTCCACCAGGAACTTGTGTCCTTGAACTCGACCTTGAACTCGACCTTGAACTCGACCTTGAACTCGATCATTAACTCGAACTCGAACTCGACCTTGAACTCGAACTCCATGTGGAAATCGACCTGAGCTCGTTCTTGAACTTTGCTTCGAACTTGTCCTTATAATTGACCTTCAACTCCATCTTTTAGTCGAAATTAAAGTTTCAACACTACAGGAAACTCGAGCGTAAGCTCGACCACGAAACTCCGCGTCCAAACTGACCTTGAAATCTACCTTCAAATTCGCATTGAAATTCACCTTGAACTCGATCCTCAAATCGAACTTCAAGTCGACCTTGAACTTGAACTCGACCCGAAACTTGACCTCAGCTCGACCGTTAACTCCAGCTTCAACTCGACCTTGGATTTGACCTTGAACTTCAAATTGAACTCTATCCCAAACTCGAACTCGATATTGAACTTGAACTCTATCCCAAACTCTAACTCGATATTGAACTCGAACGCGGCCTCAAAATTGACACTTATCTAGAACTTCGCTTGACATTGAACTCTAGCTTCAATTTTACCCGAAAATTGACCTCTACCTTGACCTTGAACTCGATCTTGAACTCCAACTTGAACTGCAACTGGAATTTTACCTTAACCTCTACGTGACCTCTACTTTTCAACTGAACTTGACCTCGTGCCGACCTTGAACTGACCGTGATAACGACCTTGTACTCACAATGACCGTGACATTTAACTGACCTTGGGTATGCCGGTGACCTTAAATTCGTATTTATTGTTTTAGGTGCGTTTTGTTTTCCTACGGGTTTTCTGAAGTTTAGGGGTTACCTCTAGGTTAGGGGTCAACCCTAACCTAGAGGTTGGCATTATCCTTACCCATAACAAAAAGGTTAGGGAAAACCCCTAACCTCAGGTTAGTGGGAACCCCTAACCCCAGGTCAGGGGCAACCCCTAACCTAGGGTTAAGAATGACCCTAACCTAGGGGTTGGGGTTATCCTTACCCATAACCAGAAGGTTAGTGGGAACCACTAACCCCTAGGTTAGGGGTTCCCCTAACCCCTACGGGTTAGGGTTCTAACCCCTAGGGGTTAGGGTTACCCCTAACTCCAACATGTTGAAAATCTGTTCTATTCCACTTTTATAGAGTGTCGTTTAGGGATCAGTGTTAGGGTTTGAGCAGTTCATACCTTTTCTCCTCTTCCAAGTATATTTAGAGTCGTTTAGGTATCAGTGTTAGGGTTTGAGCAGTTCATTCCTTTTCTCCTCTTCCAATTCTAGTAACTGTCGTTTAGGTGTAAGTGTCAGGGTTTGAACAGTTTATCGCTTTAAACCTTTTACAATTATATTTAGTGTAGTGTAGTATAGGTGTAAGGGTTTGAACAGTTTATACCTTTTATCCATTTCAATTATATTTAGGGTAGTGTAGTATAGGTGTTAGGGTTTGTACAGTCACTATAGAGTAAACCATAAACCTTTTGAACGAAACCCATTACAGGGTTAACCCGAACGCCTTAGAAGGTTAACCATTAACATTATAACCAAATAACCCTGTAAAATACGAACCAAATAAGCCCCTAACCCTAACCCTAACCCTAACCCTAACCCTAACCCTAACCCTAACCCTAACCCTAACCCTAACCCTAACCCTAACCCTAACCCTAACCCTAACCCTAACCCTAACCCTAACCCTAACCCTAACCCTAACCCTAACCCTAACCCTAACCCTAACCCTAACCCTAACCCTAACCCTAACCCTAACCCTAACCCTAACCCTAACCCTAACCCTAACCCTAACCCTAACCCTAACCCTAACCCTAACCCTAACCCTAACCCTAACCCTAACCCTAACCCTAACCCTAACCCTAACCCTAACCCTAACCCTAACCCTAACCCTAACCCTAACCCTAACCCTAACCCTAACCCTAACCCTAACCCTAACCCTAACCCTAACCCTAACCCTAACCCTAACCCTAACCCTAACCCTAACCCTAACCCTAACCCTAACCCTAACCCTAACCCTAACCCTAACCCTAACCCTAACCCTAACCCTAACCCTAACCCTAACCCTAACCCTAACCCTAACCCTAACCCTAACCCTAACCCTAACCCTAACCCTAACCCTAACCCTAACCCTAACCCTAACCCTAACCCTAACCCTAACCCTAACCCTAACCCTAACCCTAACCCTAACCCTAACCCTAACCCTAACCCTAACCCTAACCCTAACCCTAACCCTAACCCTAACCCTAACCCTAACCCTAACCCTAACCCTAACCCTAACCCTAACCCTAACCCTAACCCTAACCCTAACCCTAACCCTAACCCTAACCCTAACCCTAACCCTAACCCTAACCCTAACCCTAACCCTAACCCTAACCCTAACCCTAACCCTAACCCTAACCCTAACCCTAACCCTAACCCTAACCCTAACCCTAACCCTAACCCTAACCCTAACCCTAACCCTAACCCTAACCCTAACCCTAGCACAGATGACATGGTCCGTGGGCCACTGTGAACTTCTGATGACATAGTACTTACCATCCTGCTTTTATGCGACATTGCATCGGCACTTGGTCCTTTTTTGATCCTCGGAAATAAGCCTGAGCCAGTGCTTTTCTTGTATATTTTTTAACCTACCCTGCCCGAGCCTCGTTTGTTTTCCGGGGGGATAGAGAGTGATCACGTGTCCAACCCGACCCTGGTGACTTAGCGGACACACGGTTTATCCTACATAGGCCCCGTGCGTCTTAGCTCATTTCAGTCTTGGCAGCCGACGAGTTAACATCTTTCTCGCCTCTCAGTTATAGTTCACATAGATAAGCGTTTCTCTTAGACCCGTTTTGACCAGGTATAACATCACTTAGAAGGTAAACACCAGACCTAAAAGTAGGCAACTCCGCCACGGCAATAGGCCATTTCCCAACCTACCCCGGTGATTGAAATGTAACATCTTAGCCCTATTGTCGTGCCAGTCCCAAGCCTGGTTAATAAGGAGGAGGGAACCGCTTTCTTTACATCATAGGCCTGTTTTGACCGTTTCCCTGTGTTGCGGATGATATTGGCTGTTCTATGCACTTGAGGCGACTTAATAGTTCAGACCTTTGAGACTGTAGTAGCACAGATGACATGGTCCGTGGGCCACTGTGAACTTCTGATGACATAGTACTTACCATCCTGCTTTTATGCGACATTGCATCGGCACTTGGTCCTTTTTTGATCCTCGGAAATAAGCCTGAGCCAGTGCTTTTCTTGTATATTTTTTAACCTACCCTGCCCGAGCCTCGTTTGTTTTCCGGGGGGATAGAGAGTGATCACGTGTCCAACCCGACCCTGGTGACTTAGCGGACACACGGTTTATCCTACATAGGCCCCGTGCGTCTTAGCTCATTTCA
Source organism: Lumbricus terrestris (assembly GCA_949752735.1). NCBI lineage: Eukaryota > Metazoa > Annelida > Clitellata > Crassiclitellata > Lumbricidae > Lumbricus > Lumbricus terrestris. The sequence goes on along the minus strand of OX457047.1, from coordinate 46,246,090 downwards.
GTCTTGGCAGCCGACGAGTTAACATCTTTCTCGCCTCTCAGTTATAGTTCACATAGATAAGCGTTTCTCTTAGACCCGTTTTGACCAGGTATAACATCACTTAGAAGGTAAACACCAGACCTAAAAGTAGGCAACTCCGCCACGGCAATAGGCCATTTCCCAACCTACCCCGGTGATTGAAATGTAACATCTTAGCCCTATTGTCGTGCCAGTCCCAAGCCTGGTTAATAAGGAGGAGGGAACCGCTTTCTTTACATCATAGGCCTGTTTTGACCGTTTCCCTGTGTTGCGGATGATATTGGCTGTTCTATGCACTTGAGGCGACTTAATAGTTCAGACCTTTGAGACTGTAGTAGCACAGATGACATGGTCCGTGGGCCACTGTGAACTTCTGATGACATAGTACTTACCATCCTGCTTTTATGCGACATTGCATCGGCACTTGGTCCTTTTTTGATCCTCGGAAATAAGCCTGAGCCAGTGCTTTTCTTGTATATTTTTTAACCTACCCTGCCCGAGCCTCGTTTGTTTTCCGGGGGGATAGAGAGTGATCACGTGTCCAACCCGACCCTGGTGACTTAGCGGACACACGGTTTATCCTACATAGGCCCCGTGCGTCTTAGCTCATTTCAGTCTTGGCAGCCGACGAGTTAACATCTTTCTCGCCTCTCAGTTATAGTTCACATAGATAAGCGTTTCTCTTAGACCCGTTTTGACCAGGTATAACATCACTTAGAAGGTAAACACCAGACCTAAAAGTAGGCAACTCCGCCACGGCAATAGGCCATTTCCCAACCTACCCCGGTGATTGAAATGTAACATCTTAGCCCTATTGTCGTGCCAGTCCCAAGCCTGGTTAATAAGGAGGAGGGAACCGCTTTCTTTACATCATAGGCCTGTTTTGACCGTTTCCCTGTGTTGCGGATGATATTGGCTGTTCTATGCACTTGAGGCGACTTAATAGTTCAGACCTTTGAGACTGTAGTAGCACAGATGACATGGTCCGTGGGCCACTGTGAACTTCTGATGACATAGTACTTACCATCCTGCTTTTATGCGACATTGCATCGGCACTTGGTCCTTTTTTGATCCTCGGAAATAAGCCTGAGCCAGTGCTTTTCTTGTATATTTTTTAACCTACCCTGCCCGAGCCTCGTTTGTTTTCCGGGGGGATAGAGAGTGATCACGTGTCCAACCCGACCCTGGTGACTTAGCGGACACACGGTTTATCCTACATAGGCCCCGTGCGTCTTAGCTCATTTCAGTCTTGGCAGCCGACGAGTTAACATCTTTCTCGCCTCTCAGTTATAGTTCACATAGATAAGCGTTTCTCTTAGACCCGTTTTGACCAGGTATAACATCACTTAGAAGGTAAACACCAGACCTAAAAGTAGGCAACTCCGCCACGGCAATAGGCCATTTCCCAACCTACCCCGGTGATTGAAATGTAACATCTTAGCCCTATTGTCGTGCCAGTCCCAAGCCTGGTTAATAAGGAGGAGGGAACCGCTTTCTTTACATCATAGGCCTGTTTTGACCGTTTCCCTGTGTTGCGGATGATATTGGCTGTTCTATGCACTTGAGGCGACTTAATAGTTCAGACCTTTGAGACTGTAGTAGCACAGATGACATGGTCCGTGGGCCACTGTGAACTTCTGATGACATAGTACTTACCATCCTGCTTTTATGCGACATTGCATCGGCACTTGGTCCTTTTTTGATCCTCGGAAATAAGCCTGAGCCAGTGCTTTTCTTGTATATTTTTTAACCTACCCTGCCCGAGCCTCGTTTGTTTTCCGGGGGGATAGAGAGTGATCACGTGTCCAACCCGACCCTGGTGACTTAGCGGACACACGGTTTATCCTACATAGGCCCCGTGCGTCTTAGCTCATTTCAGTCTTGGCAGCCGACGAGTTAACATCTTTCTCGCCTCTCAGTTATAGTTCACATAGATAAGCGTTTCTCTTAGACCCGTTTTGACCAGGTATAACATCACTTAGAAGGTAAACACCAGACCTAAAAGTAGGCAACTCCGCCACGGCAATAGGCCATTTCCCAACCTACCCCGGTGATTGAAATGTAACATCTTAGCCCTATTGTCGTGCCAGTCCCAAGCCTGGTTAATAAGGAGGAGGGAACCGCTTTCTTTACATCATAGGCCTGTTTTGACCGTTTCCCTGTGTTGCGGATGATATTGGCTGTTCTATGCACTTGAGGCGACTTAATAGTTCAGACCTTTGAGACTGTAGTAGCACAGATGACATGGTCCGTGGGCCACTGTGAACTTCTGATGACATAGTACTTACCATCCTGCTTTTATGCGACATTGCATCGGCACTTGGTCCTTTTTTGATCCTCGGAAATAAGCCTGAGCCAGTGCTTTTCTTGTATATTTTTTAACCTACCCTGCCCGAGCCTCGTTTGTTTTCCGGGGGGATAGAGAGTGATCACGTGTCCAACCCGACCCTGGTGACTTAGCGGACACACGGTTTATCCTACATAGGCCCCGTGCGTCTTAGCTCATTTCAGTCTTGGCAGCCGACGAGTTAACATCCTTCTCGCCTCTCAGTTATAGTTCACATAGATAAGCGTTTCTCTTAGACCCGTTTTGACCAGGTATAACATCACTTAGAAGGTAAACACCAGACCTAAAAGTAGGCAACTCCGCCACGGCAATAGGCCATTTCCCAACCTACCCCGGTGATTGAAATGTAACATCTTAGCCCTATTGTCGTGCCAGTCCCAAGCCTGGTTAATAAGGAGGAGGGAACCGCTTTCTTTACATCATAGGCCTGTTTTGACCGTTTCCCTGTGTTGCGGATGATATTGGCTGTTCTATGCACTTGAGGCGACTTAATAGTTCAGACCTTTGAGACTGTAGTAGCACAGATGACATGGTCCGTGGGCCACTGTGAACTTCTGATGACATAGTACTTACCATCCTGCTTTTATGCGACATTGCATCGGCACTTGGTCCTTTTTTGATCCTCGGAAATAAGCCTGAGCCAGTGCTTTTCTTGTATATTTTTTAACCTACCCTGCCCGAGCCTCGTTTGTTTTCCGGGGGGATAGAGAGTGATCACGTGTCCAACCCGACCCTGGTGACTTAGCGGACACACGGTTTATCCTACATAGGCCCCGTGCGTCTTAGCTCATTTCAGTCTTGGCAGCCGACGAGTTAACATCTTTCTCGCCTCTCAGTTATAGTTCACATAGATAAGCGTTTCTCTTAGACCCGTTTTGACCAGGTATAACATCACTTAGAAGGTAAACACCAGACCTAAAAGTAGGCAACTCCGCCACGGCAATAGGCCATTTCCCAACCTACCCCGGTGATTGAAATGTAACATCTTAGCCCTATTGTCGTGCCAGTCCCAAGCCTGGTTAATAAGGAGGAGGGAACCGCTTTCTTTACATCATAGGCCTGTTTTGACCGTTTCCCTGTGTTGCGGATGATATTGGCTGTTCTATGCACTTGAGGCGACTTAATAGTTCAGACCTTTGAGACTGTAGTAGCACAGATGACATGGTCCGTGGGCCACTGTGAACTTCTGATGACATAGTACTTACCATCCTGCTTTTATGCGACATT